>PVLC010003901.1:0-37803 GCA_004027655.1 Graphiurus murinus | reverse complement strand
TGAAGCAGAGGAAAAGCAGGGGGTAAAGGTTAAAAGCTAAGAAGAACTATTCATTAGATAAATCTTTCCTATTTGCTCAGGCAGCTAAAGGTAGCTAGTTAATAAATAGGTAAGCAGAAAGTTTAGCAAGCTTTCTTGTCTAAACAGATTTCACATGGCTTGAGAGGAACCACAGCAGGTTAGTCCTTGCCCTAGAAGGGTTCCTGGGGGAATTGAGCTGCCACTACAGACCCTGCAAGTGGGCAGCCTCTTTCTCCCACTTAGCCTGGGAATCCCCCCCCCGACTATTTGCTAATGTGCCTGACCCCAATGGTCCCACTGTGTTTACTGATGGTGGCAAGTGGGAGTGGCCATAGTTGTATATGCCCCGTGCCTGGTGCTATGCCCCACCCACCAGGACCATCACTCATCAGATCCAAGTTTCCATCCAGTTCAAAGAACTCTATGCTGTAGTTATGGCATGTCTATGCTGAGATTCTGATTTCTTTCAATCTGTTCTCAGATAGTTTTATGTTATTCACTTCCTACCCACATTAGCCGATGCCTACATCAGGTTCGATGATAACCCCATAATGCTCAAAACCCGCTTAACCAGAGAACAGCCCCCTTGTTCCTCCAATACCTACAAGGACACCAACCCTTCCTGAGCTTCCTAACAGAGGGCCGCTCCCTCACGGATAGGTTAGCCACTCTGGGCACCATCACCTGCTATTCCCTGGCTGAGGATACAAACCTCCACAGCCTCACCCATGAAAACTGGAGAGGGCTTCATCACAAATTTCCACAGGTACCAGTTAAAGATCTCAAAAGGATTATCTGGACCTGTAAAACCTGCCAACCATTCCTACTGACCCCTCCACTTCAACAGCAGGGAGTCAATCCCCAAGGCCTACACCCCAACAACCTCTGGCAGACTGAGGTTACCCATGTCACATCCTTTGGGAGACTCAAATATGTCTTTGTCACAGTGGACACCTTCTCCCATGCCTGCTGGGTAACTGCCCATACAGGGGAAAAGTCTAAACATGCCATCAATCATTTGCTTCAACGCTTTGCAGTTCTAGGCCTGCCTGACCAGCTAAAAACAGATAATGGACCTTGCTTTATTGGGCAGTCCTTTCAAGAGTTCCTCAGGAGATGGAATATAACCCATACCACAAGCCTTCCCCCAAACCCCCAAGGACAGACAATTGTGGAAAGAACCAACTGCACCCTAAAAACCCAGCTTACAAAACAAAATGGGGGAGCTCTCTCACCATGACCATCTCAGGAAGGTGCTCCTGACACTCAACACTTTAAATTTTTCAAAGGTCTCACATACGTCACTGTTCCAGCACCACTGGACTGGGATCATGCAATACAGGGCACTTGAATCCAGGTGGAAGAACCCCTTGATGGGTCTCTGGAGGGGACCTGATCCCATCATTTGTGTGGGATGAGGATTTGGCTGTATTTTCCCTATCGGAGAACCCCAACCCATCTGGGTTCCAGCCAGAGATCTTAAACACTGTCCTACTCCAGCTGGGGAATGCCTATCTATACCTACCCCAGAGGACTTCACGACCCCTGTGGAAGTCTCTCTTGTATGCTCTCTTCAGGAGACCTGTACCAATGGCTCCATTCCTCCTGATGATGCTGCTTCTGGGGAACCTCAGAGAACCATGGGTGGAAGCAGGATTGATTCCGCGATCCTCGGCAGGCCGGAGCCCTCCTCCAAAGGGACTGAATGGATGGTTTCCATACCTGCTTCCATTTCTCGGTCCGGTTGCTTTCCTGTTTCTAATACTGTTGGACCCTGTGTCATAAATAGGGCCATACAATTTGTCAAGAGTTGAATTGAGTCTATCCAGCTCATGACCCTCCAAGTCCAATACCAAAGGCTGTGGCCGAGCCTGACGATTTATATGGATGTGGTGAGCCTTATGATGACATTGCCCATCCTATGCCCCACACCCCATAAGGCCCCAGGAAATCCAATGATGGGTAAGACCCCTTAAAAGATAGGGACAACCTAAGACAGGATCCCTGGGTGTTGGCTTCCCGGAGTCCAGAAAGTAACAGTGTGTCCAATGATGGGTAAAATCCCTTGAAAGATAGGGACAACTTAAGACAGGATCCCTGGGTGTTGGCTCCCCAGAGTCCAGAAGGTAACAGTGTGTCCAATGATGGTTAAGGTCCCTTGAAAGATAGGGACAACCTAAGATAGGAACACAGTTTATGAGGACTTCTGAGGGCTAAAAACAAAGAAGGGGGAATTGTAGGGGCAGCTCTTGTCATGTGGCATTTGGCCTCGCAGGCTCTTACCTTTTTTGGTCAAATATGACCCCACCGCCCTAGGAAAACCGGTGGGTCAAGAAACGGCCATAGCAGCCTTAATGTTTTAACATCTACCTCTGACACAACACATAAAACATACCTCCTGGTGTGTAAGGAAACTCTTGACAGCACAGAAGCTTCCTATATGCCCCAAATTAATATTTATAGCCACTTTTAAGGGAGATTGATTATCAGAGTGTTTACTCCAAATTAATGAAACTGGACAAATAGGTCTCTGACACTGTAAGGCTTGGAGTCTTGGATTTCCATGGATTATTAGAAATACTTCACTTGAAAAAAAATTTTTTTTTTTGTGGTACTGGGGATGGAACCTGGGGGCATTCTACCTCTGAGCTACAACCCCAGTCCTAATTTTTAATTCTTTATTTTTGAAACAGGATCTCACTAAGTTGCAGAGTGTCTCACTATGAAGCTTAGACTGGCCTTGAACCCAGATTCTCCAGTCTCATCCTCCCAAATTCTGGTATTACATGGATGCACCACCATGCACGGATACATGAAAAATATTTTCATTCTGATAATTATACCATGATGCTTACACATGGCATTAATGATTGTTATAGTATGTGTTCCTCACCCTTCTGTGTTAGTCTAAGCTCCAACTACAGCATAAATAATAGTAATAATACTTGGACTTTAAATATTACTCAGGAATATTTGTCTTCTTGTGTTACTCCAATGTCACACAGCTTATCATTAATACCTTATGAATATTAAAAAGATAATACCAAGGATGGTTCCCTGTAAATCTCATACAGGCTTGGCAGGGACATTCAAGTTTACAAACTCTAAAAGCAGAATTAGGTAAATTAAGACCAAAGTGATTCCTCACCACTTTAATTGTCTTTCTGGTATCTGCCATAATTATTGAAATCACACCAAGTGTTTCTGGAATTTCCTTTGCTGATCCATCCAGATTGCTCATAGAATTAACCAATTTATGACCAATATAACCAAGATATGATTAATTAGATACATATAGATTCAATGATAGCATCAAGACTGATGCCTTAGAGGTGTCAGTGATATGACTAGTAGAAAAATAACAGGCTCCCATTAGAATGCAAAGCCTGCACTGTGACTCTGGGTTAGGCCATATATATGGGAACTAAAGGCCATGACCTCAATGCCCTTTTGCTATCCAAGCTATTTCTTTCTGTTTTAATATGTCCTTTGCTTGCTTTGCTCTGGGGCAGATGACACATCCTAAGAGGGTGTAATACCTTGTCCCTGTGTCCATGCTCAGTAATCCTCATGTGTCATATGAGATGAGAGGATGAGGGAACTTGTTTTCTTGTGGATGAGTATTTGTTTTTGATCAGATCTGTCCCTGCAAACTCCTGTGGTTAAGGTCCTCAAGGCAGCAGTGTTCAGAGGTGTTGTTTTTGGAAGTACCTTGGATCATGAAGGTGCTAACTTCATCACTGAATTTATCTATTGATGGATGCCATAGTTTGTGGTGATTAGAATGTTGTGGAAACATAGAGATAGGGTCTACCTGTGAGAAGTGTGTCCTTGGGCATTCCCTTAAAGATTTTATTGTTTTCTTGACCTCTTCCCATTTCTCTCTACATGGATCACAAATTGAGCTGCTTTCTTCACCATCTGCTCCCTCCCAGGATGTTTGTTGAGAATAACAGGATGATCTACTGAGGCTCACTGTGGTAGAAATGTTCCTCTATAATTCCTGTTGTCACTCAAAGAGCCTGGACCACAGGACTCAGTCAGTTAATACACTGAGGAGACTTGAAGGAGTTCCCAGTTACAGATATCAATATAAATTGGAATCATGTTATTTACAAGAGAATATATGGAACTGAAGAATATCATGCTACATACCATCATCCGGGAATAGATTTTTTTTCCCTTTTTTTGTCTGTTGTTCCTGGAGCAGAAAAATATTGAGGAACAGGTGTAACTTTATGGCATTGTATAAAGACTTAGAAGTTTTGGGGATCAGTGTCATATTATAATTCATCTGTGTGCCTAAATGCAGAAATACCATTAAAGATTACAATGTAGAATATAAGGGAAGCCAAAGGAGAAGATAGCTAGTTAAAAGATATAGGGGTCTTTTAAATGGCTCTGCTTTTTTTACCCCAATATAGCACACTTATTTTGGGTTATACTTTCCTCATGGGTATCCAAGACCAAGTAGCCCAATGTTAGGCAAATATAATTTTTTATATAATTTTTGCTGTGTGTGTCAATCAAGGCTCCTCAGGGTTACTTCTTGAGAATTTGTGAGTTTTCCTCTACCAGGGTGAGTCATGGTCTTGCTGAACATTTGGCTTGCCTTGAAGCATAGGGAAAATTTCCCTCTCTAATGACCCTCATTTTGCAGTGTGTGTGCTGGTGGCTCCCAGTTCCTGGGGCCTTCATGATCTCCCTGTTTCAGGAGGTCATATGATTGTCTGGAGTTGCATGGGCCTTGGTGAGGTTTTTCCTTGGGTCCTATTTGACCATGGAGAGCTAAGGCCAAAATATTGGCTGTTCTCTTCTCAGTTCCCTTATTTCCTGATTGTTTCCCATGTCCCATTTGTTGATCTCCAGATGGTCAGTTGTACTAGTAATTTTTAATGCATAGGAGTCAATATTAAAGCCTGTTTTCCAGGTGATGGCTATCAAAACATTGTCTGGATTATTCTGTTAAAGTTGTACATCTTCAAAGTTAACAAATAACAATTTCAAAGATATACAAAGGAAAACACAAAACTATTAGGGGCAAAATAAATCTGGTTTGTTTAAGGGTTCTGATAATATTTGATGATGTACACAAATCCCCATTTAAATTTGACTTTGTATATGTAATTATGATTAACATCAACTTTTTAATGAGAGAGACATGATTTGGAATGCCAAGTGCTTGAGCACCTGTAATTACATTTGCTTAAAAAATGGTCATAATACAATTCAGGAACAGATAAGTATAAACTTTAAAAAATGTATGTCACTATTAACACTTTTTTATTTAGAGGACACAGCTAACATCATATCGAATGGGACAAAACTACGTGAGTCCCATTTTATTTGTTTTGTTTTTGCAGTACTGGGGATTGAACTCGGGGGCATTCTACCTCTGAGCTACACCCCCAGCGCTATTTTTTATTCTTTATTTTTAAACAGGGTCTCACTAAGTTGTGGAGAACCTCACTAAGTAGCTGAGGCTGGCTGCCAACTCAGATCCTCCAGTCTCAGCCTCCCAAGTACTGGGATTACAAGCATGTGCCACCATGCCCGGCTCATATGTCCCTTACACAATGATAAAATATTTATTCTGTCCATGCAAACAAGTGCAGTTTCTCTCTATCTCCTTTAGGTCAATTAGGATGAGACTTCTGATCCCTGGCTAGGCTGGGTCCTTATTCGTTGTTAGCAGTGAAGAACATATAGAAGATGGACTTCTACCCTTCATCAATCCTTAAGATTAAGGGATTCAAGTCTCAGAAGGGAAAATGAGGTAAGATAGAAAAAATAAGTAAAAAAAAAAGTGACAAACTGGAAATGAAGTAGGAATTACAGTTTTAAATCTAGAAACCTCATAATCTTTATCTTCACCCAGCCCTGCTTCTTTCTTAGACAAAGTAGGCCCACAACCTTAATGGCCTTACACTTCACTAGGACCACAATCTTAATGAAGTTAGACAAATAATAATTTTTACCATCTCTCTTTTTTACTACGTACTAATATTACATGTGCCACATGTAGGGTACAGTATCTTATAGTTCAGCATTTTCTGTAGTAATGTCAATTGCGCTCTAGTTTTCTTGGCATGTGTAGACACCATGGCCCCAATCTGTAATTATAGCTACTCAGGAAACTGAGGCAGAAGGATTGATGGTTCAATGGCAATCTGTGGAATTTAGAGAGACCCTGTCTCAAAAATTATAAAAGTTAATAATGGGAATGGTCTCTAGGTTAGTGTTAGAAGTATTGCATAGCATGTGTGACACTCTGGGTTCGAGCTCTAGAACAACGGACACACTCCAAAAAGCAAATGTTTATTGTGTGTCCATTCTAAAGTGGGGCCAACCTTGTATTTATTGCATCCATCTTGGTCAAAGGGCAAGTTGGTATAAGTATTTCCTGTACTCAATGAATCTAGGTTTAGTCATAATTGCTCTTAATTTGTGGAATAAATATTCCACACATTAAAAGGCAACTGCTTACTTTCATAATCTCAAAAAGAAGAGAGCAGTCCAGGTTCTGGTCCAACAACTAACATGCGGGTTACTGTATGAGAACTCTGATGCACAGCTAAAGGTGCCACATACGTTGAATCCAATCACTCTGCTGCCACACTGCAATGAGTTACCAATCCAGGATTAGAAAAAGGTGTTGAGAAAATCCCCTCAGGATTTGCAAATATCTTTTCACAAGGGAAGGAAAAATTCTATTTATTCAAATAGACCAGGAGGAAAGCATATGCAAAGAAATATACTGGGAAATGTTTCATAAATACAAATTCATTCCTCAGACATAAGGATTTCTAATTGTACTACAATATATGTGCTGATGACCCACAGTCCCTGGGGCCTTCATGATCTCCCTGGTTCAGGTCATTTGACTCAATAGAGTTGCATAGGCTTTAGTGAATAGACATCAAATTACAGCATGTTTACCAGGTAATTCCTATCAAAGCATTTTTTTATTTTTTTTAAGTTAAAAAGAATGGGTGAAACAGATCTTCTGGATGTTCAACAACTGAGACATGAAAAACAATCAGGAAATAAAATAATTTAGAAGAGAACAGCCAATATTTTGGCCCTAGCTCTCCAAAGTCAAATAGGAAACAGGGAAAGATGTCATTAAGTGTGGGGTCCTCTCGACGAAAAGGGGGCCCCTACCCCGATCTCCCTGAAGCATCTACCCTGAGAGGGGGTTCCCCGCGGAAAAGGAACGTCATGCCGAAATGAACACACGGTGGGGACTGAGCATCGGATAACTCATCATTTATTACATGAGGGGCAAGGTGTTATATAGGGCAGAGCGAGGGGAGTGTCTTCTTGTAGGGCCAATCAGCGTAGAGGTCATCTTGATCACACCTCTCTGGCCTAATCCACAAAGCTGATCCTATCAATGGCTTGATCACGCTGAGGAGACATCCCTCATCTAATCCTGGTCTCTGGTAAACAGTCTTAGGTCTCCATCCTTGCCACTCCCTCTCTGTGCCATCTTTGATGTATATTCAGGCGGGGCTACCGCCTTCTCTCTGGGGATCTTTCCCCACAATTAAGGCCTATGCAACTCTAGTAGTCAAAAACCTGAAATAAGGAGATCATTTTTGGTAAAAGTCATGAGATGTTCATCCTACAGATATATCCATATAACTTCTGCTTTTCACTCTCTGTGGTGGTAAGCACTATTCTGTGTAAAATATCTCTTGCTCCTTCTAGTTTTTTTCTTGGTCCTACACTATTGCTAGCTAATCCCCACTTCCATCAATGGACAAATCACTCTGATGGAAAATAAATAAAACAACATGGGACCATTACTACATTATAGAATCAATGGCCTAACAAACACCTAGAAAACTTTCACCCTACATATTGGGAGTATGCATTTACTCTACATCAAAAATGTTTCCTTTAAGATAGATCACATAATATCATAAAACAAATCTTTACAAGTTTAAAACTATAAAAACAGAAGAGAACTAGAGGTTAATAATGAGAGAAAACTCAGAAATATTACAAATAATAGAAAAGTGAGGAACAATCTACTACATAACCAATTGACCAATGAGGAAATTAAAATGAAAATTAAAATATCTCACAAAACAATCAATTATGAAATCATCTCATACCACAACCTGTGTAATGCATGAAAGGAAGTTCTATGAGTAATATTTATAGTGACAAACAAAAATATCAAAAAGAAAGCCTTCTTAGTAATTGAATATTACACTCCATGAACCTGGAAAATGTAGATTCAATGGGAGTAGAAGGAATGAAATCATGAAAATCAGAGTAGGCTAAAATGAAATAATATCAGATAGGGGACAGCAAAAGTCACAGGCACCTAACATGGTTCTTAATCTAATCAGTCCTCGTGGGCTACACATTAATGGTAAACCTAAGACAAAATATATAGGTTATTCTGTGACTATGCGATAAACTTTTCTTTGTAACACTGAACCCACAGTAATGGGTATTCAATGATAATCATGCTGTATTTCCAATGCTCACGAGGTAAATGTGTGATTATAATCTGCCCTCCAATTTCACTGTATTAGTTGTTTATTTCTTCCTTTTTTTCTATGCTTTTCTTTCTTCTGTCCTTCCTTCCTTCCTTGCTTTTTTTCTTTCTTTTTTTATCTTTATCTGATATTGTGGATTGAAACAAGAGGTAGTCTACCTCTGAGATTGTACCCTGGCCTTTTTAAATTTATTTTCTTGAAACAACGTTTTCCTTGGTTGCTGACTCTCACTATATTTCTGAAGCTTTTCTTGAAACTCTGATCCTCCTGTCACAGCTTAAAGTACTGGGATTACGGGGGTGCTGCAACACCCATCTGCTTCAATGTTTTTTTGTGTGTGTTTGGTACTGAGGATTGAACCCAGGGCATTATACCTCTGAGCTACACCCCCAGTCCTATTTTTAATTCTTTATTTTGAGATAGAGTCTCACTAAGTTGTGGAGTGCCTCACTAGGTGGCTGAGGCTGGCCGCGAACTCAGATCCTCCAGTCTCAGCATCCCAAATGCTGGGATTACAAGCATGTGCCACCATGCCCGGCTTGCCTCAATTTTTACAATGGACAAATTATACACTCCCATGTCAGACAGCTGAGTAAAATTCATTCTGGAGTAGAAAGGAGCCCCTGATTTCCATGAATTCCATATTGGACAATTCTGGCTTAACACATGAGTGAAATATATTTTTAAAATGTCACAGCATATTTACTATTGTCATTGTTAGAGCCAGGACCACAGCTGTGCTCCTCACATCATGGAGGCAAGAAGTAGAAAGTAGGAACACAAAGGGAGGAGGAACCATATGTAATCTCCTGACGCACGCTTGCTGCCTCAGTTTCTCTTTAGTTCCCTGCCGACCGCACTGAGAGCTTAACACAAATAATAATAATACAAAATACAGACAGGACAGGCGCCACAGACAGACACAGACCTCGCAAGGAGAAGAATGTTCAACTTTATTAGGCGAAGATAGGGTTTTTTAAAACCTTGGAAAAACAAGGATGACCTCCAGTAAGTGAGAAACAGTCATTATCTCAAAAATTCCCCAAGACCAGGTGGAGACAATCAGGCCCTGAAGAATCCTCTGTTATAATCTTGGAGTTATTTATACTTTATCTAACTACCCCTTTACAGGGAAAAGCAGGCAACACAGACTACAAACTTTTACACTTAGTTTTTTCAGGAGTAACAAACTTTATCACCTCCAAGGTTATACATGCACAATGGGCACTACAGAAACTGGCTGAGTTTCTAATGGCTCAAATGGCCTTGATGACAAGCAGTCAACTTAGCTCTCTGAGTCTTTTGAATTTAGCAAAAGTTTTCTATGCTTCCCACAATCTCCAAAGATGCAACCCTAGGGACCTGTCTCCAACCACACTTTACTAAGAAACCAGCTGGGATGTCCATCAACAGATGAATGGATTACAAAACTATGAGATATGTACACAATAGAATTTTACTCAGCCATTAAGAAGAACAAACTTATGTCATTTGCTTGGAAATAAATGATACTGGAGAATATTATGCTAAGTAAGTCTTCTCAATCTCAAAAAGTCAAAAGCCTGATGTTTTCCCTCATATGCAGAAGCTAGGGAGAAATAAAGACATAGGAGGGACTTCAGACAAAGGAAGAGAAACCTTAGTTCAGTGAAGAAGGAGACCAAACTGAGGAAGATAGAAGGGGGAAAGAGGGAAACACCTCAATGGACATGCTGTACATGCACAACCTTATCAAAGTCAATCACTGTGCTGAGCATGGGCAGGAGGGGAGGGTGAAAGAATAGAGTGAAAACTTGCAGAGGGCTCAATGCCAGCATGCACCTAAAAAAGATATATGATGAAAATATACCAATAAAAATACAAAAATTGCTTTGTACTGCTTTGTTCATAAGAAAAACATAAATATGTGATAAGATCATATCTGGCAAGCTTAAGTAAAATGTTAAGTTAATAGCACCAGATTAATAAAAATTAATTATAAAATAAGACTAGACTTACAGAAGTAAAAGGTTTAAAAATCTCATCAATAATGTTCAGAATAAAAATGCCCATAGCCCCTATTCTGCATGTAGTATCTAGAAGCAGTCAACTCTTACTTTTCCTAGATAATATTCTGTGCTACAAAGCAAGCACTAGCACATTAAAAATGTGCCATAACTCCCTACATTTTTTCAGATCATAATGAATATTAGAAAATAACAAAGCGAAGACCCAGAAAAATTATATATATATATATATATATATATATACACACACACACACACACACAGAGAGAGAGAGAGAGAGAGAGAGATAGACTGAATATCACAGTTCTGAATCAGGACTGGATCAGTTACGAAATAAGGGAGGAAATAAAAAATTCCTAGAATCAAATGAAAATAGTGACACAACATATCAAATTCTCTGGGATTTTGGTGGGAGTGTCAAAATGAGAATTCTTAGCATTTAATAGTCAAATAAGAACACAAAATTACAAAATAAACAATCCAATGACAGATTTCAATGTCCTTGAAAGGCAGACAGTCTAAACCCAAAGCCAGGAAAAGACAGAATTATTAAAGTCAGAGTAGAAATCAATAAAGTAGAAGACAACAAAAAGAAAATATAAAATAACAAAATCAAAAGCTGGTTTCTTGACAAACTAATCATAGATAAGCCGGTAACCTACCTAACAAAGAGAAAGAATCAACCCAAATTACTAAAATAAGATTAAAAAATGTTGATATCATCACAGAAAGGGTAGAGGATCATCAGAAACACTTTTGAAAAAAATAAACTCCAACAAAATAGGAAACCTAAAAGATATTGACTATTTTCTAGACACATACAACCTTCTTAAATTGAACCAAGAGGATAGAGAAAATGTAAATCTACCAATAGCAAGTAAAGAGATTGCAAAAGCAATGAAGTACCTTCCCATCAAAGAACATCCTGGGTCAAGATGGATTCCCAACTGAAATTTATAAAACCTTTATAGAAGATCTAATCCTAATACTATTAAAAGTATTTCATGACATAGTAAGAGACAGGATTCTCCCACAGATATTCTATAAAGCTAGTACCACATTAACACCAAACCCGAGAAAGAAATCTCAAAAAAATTACAGACCAATTTTGGTAATGAACTGAGACTCAAACTCCTAAACAAAATACTAGCAACATGAACTCAAAACATCAAGAAATTATGCACCACCACCAAGTTGGGTTCACTACAAGGATACAAAATCATATTAAAAAATCCATGTAATTTACCACACAAACAAAACTAAGGACAAATGTCACATGATCACTTCAATGGTTGTGGAAAAAGCATTCAGCTAAATCCAACACCCATTCATGCTACGAACATTGCAGCCATTTGAAATAGAACAAACTTACCTCAACACCCTAAAGGCAATATAAAATAAACCCACAGCCAACATCATATTCAATGGGAAAAAACTGCATGAATTCCCTTTAAAATCAGGAGAAAGACTAAGATGCCTACTATCACCACTGTTTTTCAATATATTACTTGAGAATCTAGCCAGAGCAATAAGGCAAAAGAAATCAATCAAGAGAATGCAAATAGCAAAAGTGGAAGTAAAATTATCTCTATTTGTAGATGACATGGATCCTATACTTAGAAGATCCAATAAACTCAACCACAAAAACTTTCAAACTGATTAACAACTCAAGAAGTGTCTGGATAGAATATCAATGTAAAAAATCAGAAGATTTTCTATGTTCCAACCATAAATCCACTGAAAACTATCCAGAAAACAATTCAATGCACAGTAACCTCAAAATCAATAAGATACATATGAATAAACCTAACCAAGGAGCTAAAAGACATCTATAATGAAAATTATAAAATACTAAAGAAAGAAATTGAATGAGATCTTAGAAAATAAAAGGATCTCCCATGCACATGGATGATAGGCAAAAAAAAATCATAAAATTGATCATCCTATCCAAAGTGACCCAGATACTTCAGGTGAGCAGAGCTTAAAGCTAAATCTCCTAGGTACACTGGCTTTTTCATATTGCTGGGCTGGGTCCTTTACATTCTAGTTAACATCACTATTTTATCAAAGTGAGAAACAGAAGCAAATCATCATCATCATCATCATGAAGACTACAGAATGCTTATACTATTTTGTGGGTAATGACAAGACTGGAGAGCTCTTCATGTAGCCCTGCTCTCCTTCCTTGATGTTATGAATATCATCCTCTGGGTCAGAAAGTACACGGTATTCTCCCTGCGAAGTTGCAAGCAGCAGCCCAAATACATCTATGTAAACACATTATCTCCTAGTCCATCCACATGTCCACCCCTGACAAAACAGTTCTTTCATTGTGAGCACCCTTGTATCTCCATGTACTCTCTTCTGCACTTCTCAGGCTTGCTTGGCTGATTTTCCTAATCCTAATGCTTTGATGATGTACTTCTCTGCATTCACCAGTGCAGGATTCCCAACACTCAGCCACATTGTTTTCACCAGAAGAGACCCCAACTTTGCAAACTCTGCTTTTTCTAGGTATGGAAAAGAACATCTTCTAATGTTCTGAGGATTATGTGAATTGTGTGAACCTGTACAATGATCTGTTGTTAATTTTTCCATCTGTGTATAACCACAAACACAAATATGACACAATCATAATAAAAAACACCATCAGAAGGCATACAATTTGTATACATATAAAGATGTGTGTGACAGAGGTAAACAGTCATCTTATGCTGATAACCCATTATAAAAATGGAAAACAGTAAGAACATGAAGAATGATTAAAATTGCAATTTTGAAAGAATGCCATCACATTTTATATTCATTTTGTTTTTTATCTACAATGATATGGATGAATTGTTAAAATCTTAAGATATGAGTAGTGTAAAATATTTCTATTTAGTGAAAATTAATCTATTATGTGGAATATAATGAAGTGCATTTTGGTACTTGATTTCTAAAATTCCACATGTACTTTATGATACCTTTTCTAAATTCTCTACTTTAACATCTTTTAAAGTTTAATATAATTTGAAAATAATTCTTTTGCATTTTGTATGATTATCTTCTCTTTGTTTTTAACCTAAACATTGAAGATTATTTTCAGACACTAATAACAAATGCCAGAGATTTTTCTTTCTTTTTGATGTACTGGGAGTGGAAACCAGGGGTATTCTACATCTGAGCTATAACCCCAGCCCTATTTTTATTCTTTATTTTTTGAAAGAGGGTCTCATTAAGTTGAAGAGAGCCTAATTAAGTAGCTGGGGATGGCTGGGAACTTGGATACCCTGGTCTCAGCCTCCCAAGTACTGTGATTACAAGCATGCCCAACCATGTCCGGCTTGCCAGAGATTTAATATCTGTGAATTTTTGACAATATTTCTTTACTCTGTTACCTTTCTTTAAATTAAAATATTCTGAACAGTGACTTTGGGTGTAGCTCATGGAAGAGGGCTTGTTCAGCAAGTGGAAGGCCTTGAGTTAAATTCACAGCATCAACATTTAAAACATTTAAATATACATTCAGAGATCACTAGAATATTGAACTTGACATTTCAAAACCTGCACATAATCATGTATGTATCATCTTATGTAAAATTCACCAGAATTTCATCCCACAGATATATACCTACAGTCCTTGCCTACTAGGAGCTGCAGCATACTGGAGCCATAGTAAGTTACTGACCAGCCATGCTTCTCATATACATGAAACTGATGCTGTTGAACTTTAAGTCAACTCTGCTAGCTGACTTCTAGGTCAACCATATGGTTAACTCCCCTTAGACCCCTGGAATGCCTGACTTTAGCGTTTCTGCCTTTTGTATTTAATCATGCTGTCATCTTACAATGATCTATAAAATATTTTCTTGATATATATGACAGGAGTATGAATGTCTGATAATAATGGTTACCTTATATCTACACATCTGGAACAAATTTAGTGCTCCCATGCCTTTGTTTTTTCTAAATGCTTAAAAACCCTCACAACCCTGAATAAAGTGTCACTTGCTTCACAGCAAGTTTTCCAGAGTGTTTGTGTGCATGAGGGGGGCGCCATGTGTTTGTCTTTGTCTGTCTTTGTTTTCAGCTCCCAGTTCTCAGCAGAAAGGACTCGTAGCCACCCAGGCTTGCCGCTGGCAACTGGAGGTCCCACCGAGATTGCATGAGGATACTAGAGAGCCACTCACCGGAGAATGGGAGCGAATTGGAGGACTGGTAAGTGCAATACCAGTGATTATTAAGGGGACTTCAAAAGGGAAGTTAACCCAGGATTAAGTGTTGTGTTAAGGGGACTTCAAAAGGGAAGTTAACCCAGGAATTGACTGTTCTTTTAAAGCACCAAGGTGGTGAATGGACTTAGAGATACTACTGTAAGAAACTTTGTAAACTTGGTGAAAGAAAATAGTCCTTGGTTCCCATACAGAGGATCTCTTACCCAGAGAGATTGGAACCAAGTGAAGGAAGATTTAGAGGCAGCTTTAAGAAAACAGGGCACTATCAGTAATAAAATGGGCAATTCTTCTACTAAAGGAAAGTTAGCCCGGGATTTGTCTGTTCTTTTGAAACATCAGGGTGTTCCTTTAATGTTTGCTACCATTGAAAGTTTTGAAGTTGTTGCAACTTACAGTCCTTGGTTTCTTTATGGAGGTACTTTAACGCCTAGAGACTGGGTCTAGGTAAAAGAGGATTTACAAACTGCTCTAAAAAAGGAAGGAATTGATAAATTCTCCACGTGGGGATTTGCTATTTGGAGATTAGTCAATGAGTGTTTGAAAGGACCCACTCAGAAATATAAAGATGAATTAGAAGAAATAGAAAAGACTCTTAGTGATGCACAAGAAATCCTGTCTAAGGTGTCTAAAAAAGAGGATAAAAATATCCTAGAGGTGCCTATTTGTCATCAAACTGTTCCTACTCCTGAGAATTCTTCCTCTGACTTTTCTAATACATCTGAGGATGAAATTCCAGTTTTAGAAATGGAAGAACAAAAATTGGTTAAACAAATTAGTAAACTTCAGGCTAAGTTAAGTCACGTACATAAAAGAAGTAGAAAAGGAAAAATCCATGACTAACAGGGAAAAAGCTTTTCAAAAAGAGGAAGTAGATAAATCTCAAAAACATCAAAAGCACTATTCCCCTGGCAGTTGTGTTATGCCCACCTGGCCACTTTGGCCCACAGAATTTACTGATTCAGAAGAAGGAGAGGCATGCAGAGGAGTCCTTTTTGAAAAAGCTGCCTTTCCTGTTGTAGAGAATAATGGGCAAAGGAGATATGCAAGTATTCCTTTCAAGGAACTTAAAACCTTAAAGGAAGCAGCAAAAACATATGGGGCACATTCTCCTTTTGTAAAAGCCCTGTTCCAAATATATGATACTCAAAACTTGGCTCCTATAGACTGGACGACTATTGCTAGAGCAGCTCTGGAAGGAGGAGATTATCTTTTATGGAAAACAGAATTTTATGAACAAGCAAATAAAACTGCAAAATTAAATGCCCAAGATGGCTGTTGTAATAGAAATGTAGATATGCTGACCGGGGAGGGAATCTATGATGAGCTGGAAGCACAGACTGAATATATCCTGCAGTCCATGCTCAAATTAATGTCATAGCAAGAAGAGCATGGATGGCCCTTCCCCATAAAGGATCAGGAGACTCATTGACAAAAATAGTGCAAGGCCCAGCCGGGCATGGTGGCGCACACTTGTAATCCCAGCATTTGGGAGGGTCTGACCAGAGGATCCGGGTTCACGGCCAGCCTCAGCTACCTAGTGAGGCACTCTGCAACTTAGTGAGACTCAGTTTCAAAATAAAGAATAAAAAATAGAGCTGGGGTTATAACTCAGAGGTAGAACACCCCTGAGTTCAATCCCCAGTACCGCAAAAAAAAAAAAAAAAAAAAAAAATGAGGGCAAGGCATATCTGAAGGTTTTGCAGACTTCATCTCAAGACTTATAGAAGCCTCAAGTAAACTATTTTCCACCATAGATGAGGCAACTCCTTTAATAAACACCTCGCCTTTGAAAATGCTAACAAATGGAAGCTGGGCGTGGTGGCGCACGCTTGTAATCCCAGCATTCGGGAGGCTGAGACCTGAGGATCCGGGTTCGCGGCCAGCCTCAGCTACTTAGTGAGGCACTCCACAACTTAGTGAGACTCGGTTTCAAAATAAAGAATAAAAAAAATAGGGCTGGGGGTGTAGCTCGGAGGTAGAATGCCTCTGAGTTCAATCCCCAGTACCGAAAAAAAAAATGCTAACAAATGGTTCAAAGAGGCCCTAAGATCTCATCACAATAAGACTCTTGATGAATATTTAAAACTTTGTAGTGATGTGGATTCTAATACTATTTTGGGAAATGTTATGGCAGCTGCTATTCAAAAGGGTCTTAAACTACCTAAAAATGACAAAAAATATTTTCAATGTGGACCGAAGGGACATTTTAAGAAAGAATGTCCTGGGTCTAGTGGCCAACCACCTCCACCACCTCCACCAGGACTGTGTCCTAAATGTAAAAGAGGAAAACACTGGGCCAGTGAATGTCACTCAAAAATAACTATAGATGGTGAGCCCATAAATCATCAGGGATATGGACTGAGGGGCCAGCCCTGGGCCCCGAACCAATACTCACACGGGGTCCTAAAACCCTCCATCAGGGGAACAGAGATCATTCCCCAGGGCTACACTTATCAGTTAACCAACTGTACAGAGTGACCCTGGGAAGTGCAGGACTGGACCTCTGTACCTCCTCCGGAGCAGTCCTAACTTCAGCAATGGGTCCTCAAGCTATTGGTACAGGGGTATATGGCCCTTTACCCCCTGGCACAATAGGACTAATTTTAGGAAAAAGTAATACTTCTCTTCAAGGACTGCAGGTTATTCCTGGTGTTATAGATGCAGATTTAAAGGGAGAAATAAAAATTATGGTAAATTGTCAGACTGAAATTATTGTAATTCTGCAAGGAGAACAAATTGCACAATTAATACTGTTACCAAAAATAGAAACTACTCATAAAATTTTACAAGAACACAGAGAGGGAGGATTTGGGTCCACAGAGAAAGCAGCCTTCTGGACTGCACTTATGGATAAAAGATCAGAATTAACTTTAACAATTGAAGGAAAGAAATTTAAAGGTATCTTAGACACTGCAGCTGATGTGTCAGTCATTTCTCAAAAATTCTGGCCTCGTGAATGGCCATTAACCGAATCTAGTTCTTCTCTAACTGGTGTGGGAGGTGTCAGTGCTCCTCCTCAAAGTGCTAAATATTTGATGTGGAAAGACTCCAGTGGAAAAGGTGGATATGTACAGCCCTATGTGGTCAATGAATTGCCTGTTAATTTATGGGGACATGACATATTAACTGCTATGGGTGTAACAATTACCACTGATATTTCAATGCAAATAATGAAGCAGCAGGGGTATGTTCCTGGTAAGGGTCTTGGTCCTAAGTTGCATGGTAACCCACAGCACTTGGAAATTTCAGCTCAACTCATAAGGACAGGACTAGACAAAAGAGGTATAGGACATTTTTCTTAGGGGCCATTGCTTCTCAGCAGCCTGATATTCCTGCAATAACTTGGAAAAAATCTGACCCTATATGGGTAGAGCAATGGCCCATTTCTGAGGAAAAAACTAAAGGCTGCACAACTTTTAATTGCCGAACAACTCAGACTGGGACATTTACAAAAATCTACATCTCCCTGGAATACCCCAATATTCGTAATTAAGAAAAGATCAGGAGGATGGAGGTTATTACAGGATCTTAGAGATATGGCACCCATGGGAGCCACCCAACCTGGGTTACCTTCACCGGTAGCCTTACCAAAAAATTGGAAGATCATTGTTATTGGTTTAAAGGATTGTTTCTTTTCAATTCCATTACATCCTACTGATAGGGAAAAATTTGCTTTTGGCATCCCTTCTGTTAATTATGAAAAGCCTTTTGAAAGATATCAGTGGATTTGTTTGCCTCAAGGAATGGGTACTAGTCCCACTTTATGTCAGAACTATGTAGCTGATGCTGTGAATCCTATCAGGATATAGTTTCCACGTGTAAAAATCATCCATTACCTGGACAATATTCTGTTAGCCACACAGACAGAAGAGCTGGTATAAAAAGCCTTTAACTGTTTACCACAGGCTTTAACAAACAAAAACTTAAAAATTGCTCCAAATAAGGTACAATTACAATTCCCTTATATGTATCTAGGGCACATTTTACAAAAAGTGGGTATCCGTCCACAAAAACTAGAAATACAAATCTCCCAATTAAAGACTTTAAATGGTTTTCAAAAACTTATGGGAGATATAAATTGGATCCGTCCTTCTTTACATTTATCCACTCATGATTTAATGCCACTCTTTGATGTTTTAAAAGGGGATACCAACCCAACATCAACAAGAGCGTTAACTAAAGAAGCATCAAAGGCATTGCAGTTAGTAAATCAAGCATTAAAAAATGCCCATTTACAATATATTGATTATGATACAGGTCTTTCATGTTTAGTTTTTTCTTCAAAACATGCTCCTACAGGAGTCTTTTGGCAAACAGGCCCTATCTATTGGATACATTCTTCTACCAACCCTAAAGGAATAGTAACTTCTTACCCTAAATTGGTAGTTAACTTATTGTTTAAAGCACAAAAACAATCACTTATAATGTTTGGTAAGTATATAGATGAGATCATTGTGCCTTATAATAAAGAACAGCTAAGGTCTTTAATTAATCAAGAGGATGATTGGAGTCTGTTTTCATGTCTGTATATGGCTAATATCCATTCGCATTATCCTGCTAACAAAATCTGCCAATTTTTTAAACAGCAACCTGTAATCTTTCCATTCCGAGTTCGAGCCTGTCCTATAGACTCAGCAAGGGTAATATTTACTGATGGTTCAGGAAAAGGACGAGCAGCAGTGGTGTCTAATGATCAATCTGTTAGTATTAACATTCCTTCATGCTCTGCTCAAGAAGCAGAGATTCAAGCAGTTATATTGGCCCTACAAACATTTCCTAATGAACCTATTAATATTTATTCTGATAGTGTATATGTGGTACAATGCTTTCCAGCTATTGAAACTGCAGCATGCATTCCTGCTGCTTCAACTATACATCGCCTTCTGTTAACCTTACAAAAAGAAATTTGGGCCAGACAATACCCCCTATGGGTTGGTCACATAGGAAGTCATAGTAATCTTCCTGGACCTTTAACCATGGGCAATAAACAGACTGATCACCTTGCCAATGTTACAGGTGGTGTTGTTTTTTATTCACAAGGTTATGAGGCGGCTGTTAGAATGCATCATAAATTTCATGTTAATGCTAATACCTTACAACATCATTGTAAAATAACTAGAGAACAAGCTAGATATATAGTAACTACTTGTCCTGTGTGTGTTATACATCAAAATATTCCTAATCTCTCTACCACTCCCAGAGGAATATTACCAAATGATCTCTGACAGATGAATGTAACACACTATCCCTAATTTAAAAGCTTACAATTTATTCATGTTTCAGTGGATACCAGTTCTGGCTTAATTTTTGCATCCGCACATGCAGGAGAAAAATTAAAAGATGTCAAAGCCCATCTATTACTTGCTTTTGCATACATGGGCTGCCCTAAACAACTTAAAACTGATAATGACCCTGCTTACACCAGTAAGGGCTTTGCTTCTTTTTGTGAGACCTTCGCCATCTCTCACATAACAGGCATCCCATATAATCCACAAGGACAAGCTATAGTGGAAAGAACTAATAAAACTCTCAAAATCTATCTTGAAAAAATAAAAAAGGGAGACTTGGGTCTCCTCACTGCAGAATCTCCTCGTAATTTACTATCCTTGACTTTATTTTCCTTAAATTTTTTGATTTTGGATAATCAGGATAAATCTGCAGCTGACAGGCATTTCTCCCCTTCCACCTCTTCGCAGGCTATGGTAATGTGGAAAGACTTGGAGACAAATAACTGGGAAGGACCTGACCCTGTAATTACGCAGGTTTAGGGATCTGTCTATATTTTCTCTAGGAAACCAAATCAACTTCGGTGGATCCCTGTACGAGCAGTACGCCCAGTACAGCCACAAGATGATGTTCCTGACCATGATAAGCATCCTACTGCTAATTCGGACAGCGAAGACAGACCTCCACTGGACCTACCTGCCGGACTCCCCGATAATTCATCCTGCCACCTGGAAGGAGAAGCCCATCATGGTGACTGTAAATAATTCTGCCTTATTGGGGCCTCCTATCATTAGAGGATCCCCGTTTCTCCACTCAGCAAAAATTAACTATACGGGTTTCTCCAACACCATTCCCATCTGCCTCTTAAAAGACACTGTGATTGCTGGATGTTTGATCCTTCAGAAAAAGACTTATCAAAAGAGTGGGCCCCCTGAATGTAATAATCAAGGCATAGTCATGTGGACACCAATGGGCCAATTAGTGAGGACCCCTAACCCACCACATTATTGGCTTCCGTGTGATATGGACCATTCATGTTATCATAATCTTAGATGGAGAAAATGTCATTCCTCTATTCCAGTCAGATATGATCTGTATTTAAAAGGGTTCTTTGTAGACGATTGGTCTGTGTGACAAGCTTATCATCTAGCTACTCTCTTCTCAGAGAGTGAGCACGTCCACTTTATAGACTCAGAATTAACCTCAGGCTTCAATGCAGGCATGTGGTTATTTCCACCTCACTTTCCACAAACGCATATTTGGAAGTTAGTCGCTGTGGTAGGGTATGTGTCACCCTATAAAGACCCCTCTCATTTAGATAACAATGTTGTAGTAGCCTATGTTAACCCCCCTTATCTTTTATTATTTGATAAAATTGTTATAACTCATGATGAAGAAAAGTTTGTTACCACTTGTAATGATTGTCAGTTAACCTCATGTATTTCTGTGGTGCCCACGGGGACTCAAATTATGATTGTAAAACAACCTCCTTTTGTAATTTTTCCTGTTAATGTATCAGAAACTTGGTATGCCAATCAAACTGCTATAATTTTTCAAAAAATTAATATTGCCCTTAGTTGCCCAAAAAGATTTATTGGATTATTGATAACAGGTGTAGCTGCACTAATTACTTTAATCGCCATGACCGCCACCACGGCAGTCACACTCTCTCAAGAAATTCAAACGGCTCATTTTGTTAATCAATTGTCAAGAAATGTTACTCAGACTCTGGGCACTCAGGATAGAGTTGATACAAAAATAGATATGCGCATTGAGGCATTGTTTGACACGGTGGAATATTTAGGCGACAGAGTTGAATATTTGGAACATAAAATCAAAGAATTAAGGCTGAGAGCCAGAATACAATGTCATGCTGCCTATAAGTGGATTTTTATAACTGCTAAGGTTTATAATGATAGTCAATATAGTTGGACATATGTTAAAAATCACCTCCTAGGAGTATGGCATGATAACAATATATCTTTAGATCTATTGGCTTTACATAACGAAATAACTGCCTTAAAAGATGCTCCAGAATTATCTTTTGGTCTGGCAGAAACAGTCAAAAATTTTGTGACTAATATACAAAAGGCATTGCCAGTGCTCCCATGCTTTAAATGGTTGGGTCAGCTACCAGCTATCCTCCTTGTAGTCATTCTCATTGTTGTAGTTGTGAAAATTATTTTCTGGGCTCAAAAACAAGAAACTAATTCTAGGATGGCCAAGCAAGCACTGGCCTCCTTGGCTGACAAAAATGAATCGACTCAGATAGGTAAACATGATAGACCCATAATAGATGACCTCCTTGACAGGCAACTAGGAATTACTGTCAGTAGCCACCTAAGACAGGAGTTGATAACAATCAAGTGTCAAGAGATGGGCAAGGTGCTGGGAATTCCTTGACCTAAGACAGAGAGGCCCCTTTAAAAAAGAAAAAGAGAGGATATGCTAGGAGCTACAGCATACTGGAGCCATAGTAAGCTACTGATCAGCCATGCTTCTCATATACATGAAACTGATGCTGTTGAACTTTAAGTCAACTCTGCTAGCTGACCTCTAGGTCAACCATATGGTTAACTCCCCTTAGACCCCTGGAATGCCTGACTTTAGCGTTTCTGCCTTTTGTATTTAATCATGCTGTCATCTTACGATGATCTATAAAATATTTTCTTGATATATATGACAGTTGGAGTCTGAATGTTTGATAATAAAGGTTACCTTATATCTACACATCTGGAACAAATTTAGTGTTCCCATGCCTTTGTTTTTTCTAAATGCTTAAAAACCCTCACAACCCTGAATAAAGCATCACTTGCTTCACAGCGAGTTGTCCAGAGTTTTTGTGTGCATGAGGGGGGGGGGGGGCATTTGTTTGTGTTTGTGTTTGTCTTTGTTTTCAGCTCCCAGTTCTCAGCAGAAAGGACTCCTAGCCGCCCAGGCTTGCCCCCGGCACTTGCCTGTTACTATCCTTGGGGATGAGCATTAATTTGTGTAAAGTTAAACAAATATGTCTTGCTGCTTTCAGTGTCTTTTTTAAAACTTGATTTCTCCTAGCAATACCTCACTCCCACTAGGGGACATATCACTTAAACAAAATGAACCAGTCAACATTAGACCTATACTACAACACCCACTGAGTCTAACAGAGATCTAGAGAAGATTCATTGTACATACTTGGACATGCATTATCTCAACATCACAAAAGTTTTTCACTAGGACAGATTACATTTTAGGTCACAAAAAATCTGAAGAGTTTTAAAAAATTCAAGAATGTTATAAAACAAAATTTAATGAGAGGTACTCAGAAGTTTGACAAGTGCTACGTAAGTGAACAATGTGTTATAAAATAACCAAAAGAACAATCAAGAAATTTAAATGAAAATTTAAACATCCTTCAAAGTGCTAGCTGCCTGAATTATGTCACCATATAACTAGTACTGCTTTAGTTTATGTCAATTACATGTTTAGAATGTTGCATTTATAGACTAAGTGGCCTAAACACTATAGTTAAAATGATATTTTATTCTCCAGGTGGTGGTGTACACCTGTAATTCCAGTAGTTAGAGGCTGAGATAGGAGGATCATGGGTTGCAGACCTACCTCCGCAGCTTAGCAAGACACAGCAATTTGGTGAGGCTTTCTTATAAGAAACATAAAAATTGCTGGGGGTGGAAATCAGAGATGGAACATTCCTGATTCAATTTCTAGTACCAAAGAAAAAAATAATTTTTATTGCATGAGAAATTTTTATGCCACATCAGGACCCATAAAGTCCTGTGTGGGATATCCTGGATTACAGAGCAGTAAGAAAGGGAACACCATTACACAGATGGAGACTGGGAATAGAACAACAAGCGAGGAACTGTAGATAATACGGAAATGAAGCAATTAGAAATCAACTCCTAAAATCAGTGAGTCAGCATTATAATCTGAGGTCAGTTCAAATTAATGTAGTTACTTCTAATGGTTTTTTAGTTTTCAAATAATTAGCCTAGTATCAATGCATTTTCTGATATCACTAAAAAACAATGGGATGTGTTCCCTGAAAGAGCAAGTAATTCCACTTCAGCATTATATGAAATTTAATACATTGTCATATACCAAAAAAAAGGGAAAGAAATCACAAATTCTTATACATTTCTAGTTTTTCTTGTCTAATTGAGATGGGGGAAATGGAATGTGTCAGTTAAGGGATATGTACTTTATTTAAAGCATTGTAGAGTTAAATACTACATTAATTTCTGAGTACTATTAAATAAAAATTCACAAATTTCTGAGCTTGCCATATAAATCATATCATATAAATTTCAAAACGTAAAGTCATATGTTAGATATATATTAGATAATATGATTGGAAGAAAGATGATATGTAACGGCAGATTCTGAACTTAGAAGATATATTTGAAATAAATTACTTTCATATATCATTGAGAAATAACATATCTCAGAATAATTTGTTAGAGTATGCTAAAAAACATTCTAATAATTTGTTAGAGTATGCTAAAAACATTCTCTTAAAATTATATATGTTTTCTTGTATTCTTTCTACAGATATACCTAGAATATGAGAAAATATTTTATATATTCTGGTATACTATGCTAGAAACCTTTCTGGCATTATCAAATTTCTTCAAGTATTTTTATATTTTGAAATTACACACACTGTCACATAAAAACACATATACAAAAATTCATTATTTTACCTTTTATATTTCTCTTTTTCTTTCATTTATTTTCTTTCTGAGTGTGTGTGTTTACATATGTGCATGTTACTGGGGATTGAACCCAGACATTATACTTCTGGACTACACTCACCAGCATTTTTAGTTTTTATTTCTAAACAAGGTCTCACCATTTTGCAGAGACTCAATAAGTTCTTATGGCTGACCTTTGATCCTCCTGTATCTACTTCACAAGCAAAAGTATTGCATGCATATGCTGCCATTGTGAGTGGCATTATATTTTGCTTACTCCAAAAGTTGGCCTGTAGAGAAGCTATTGTAGTGAAGATGTATAATACCAGAAATGTCTAAGACTGAGGCAGGATGATCTCAAGTTTAAGGCTGGCCTTCATATCTTAGCAAAACTTGTCACAGAAATAAAAATTTATTAAAAGTTATGAATGTTTACATATATTAATTAGGAAATAAGGGGTAAATAAATGAATGTATGTTATTTTCCCTTCACAAATTCTATTTATTCGAATGGACCAGGAGAAAAGAAGGTGTAAAGAAACATACTGGATAATGTTTGATAAATGCAAATTCATGACTCAGATATCATTGCTAATAGTACTACAATATAACTTTTATTACAGAATAAAAATGTCACAGTAATACAAAAACAATAATTTGAACACTGCCCCAAAAGGTATTTGTGATTTTAGTCCTCTTAAAATGGGATTACAGAAAAAGCCATTCTGCTATGTTACTTCATGGTGTGGTATAAGCCTCTTTACTGTCTTCTGTTTTCTGTAGCCGAATCTAAAGTGGTCAAGTTTCAAAGTTTTTACATATTATTTCATGCATTTAACTTCAGTATTAAAATATTATAATCTACTCAGTTTCATTTTATAAATGACATTAAAACATTAGAAATTCACTCTATGCTGCCTTTTTAAAAAATACAGAGAACAAGAACTCATGAAACATTTTCTTATCATACAGTGATGTCAAAATTCTGTATTCTCTTTTTTTAAAGATCAAGAGTATAATCTTAGTAAATGTTGAGAGGAAATACACTTATAGACTTTATAAATATATTTTAATATTTAGGGTTGATATAAAGTGTTGCCATTTTTCTCGGGTATCTGAAGTTTAAAAATTTTTCCTAAGCAAATAATATCAAAGGTTTCAAAGGATTCTGAACATGAACATTCACCAGAATTTTAATGGACTAGCAAGGTTTTTTTTCCCATAAGGAAGCCGGGAAAATGGCTCATTTCTCATATTGTCAATTTTTTTTCTTATCTGAATACAGAAGCACAGTGACTGCAACCCACACAGCAGGCTGAGTGGCCTCCCTATTACAATTCAACCACAAAGCCATCCACCTTTAGATGTTCCTGAAAAATTTATATTTGACATTAATCTGTCCTAAAAATAAAGTGATGATAATGATGTGTTCCTTGCTAGAATAGGCTATGCAACTTCTGGTGCAGCAACAACTGGCAGCAAGTTTACATATATTAATTAGGAAATAAGAGGTAAATAAATGAATGTATGTTATTTTACCTTCACAATTTTTAAATACTCTCAATACAAAAAAGTTCCCACTGGATATAATGACTCCTCCTATCATTTCAATGGCTTTTTTTATCTTAGGAAACACACAAATATATTACACAATTGTTTGAAATCTAAATTGTCCAGTATAATATCATGGATTAATGTAAGAACTGTAAATTTTAGTTCCTTCGTTGATTCTAGCATCACTCTCTATCTTAGTTTTCTCTTCCGTGTACATTTTCTGGTGGAAAAACCATGTGAGGTAGTATCAAAAGATTTATTGCAGGTGGGCTCTATTTTGTGTGGTTTTTCTTATGCCTAGTTAGATTTGAGGAAGTAGAAAAAGATTTATTGCATTCATTACATTTGTAAGGTTTCTCTCCAGTGTGGACTCGCTTATGGTTAGTTAGATATGAGGAAGAAGAAAAAGATTTACCACATTCGTTACATTTGTAGGATGTCTCTCCAGTGTGAATTCTCCGATGTTTACTCATAGCTGAGGAATCAGAAAAAGATTTATAACATTCTTTACATTTGTAGGGTTTCTCTCCAGTGTGAATTCTCTGATGTTTAATCACAGTTGAGGAGTAAGAAAAAGATTTACCACATTCTTTACATTTGTAGGGTTTCTCTCCAGTATGAACTCTCTTATGTGTAATTAGTGTTGAGGACTCAGAAAAAGATTTACCACATTCATTACATTTGTAGGGTTTCTCTCCAGTGTGAATTCTCTGATGTTTAATCATATTTGAGGAAGAAGAAAAAGATTTACCACATTCTTTACATTTGTAGGGTTTCTCCCCAGTGTGGACTCTCTTATGGGTAGTTAGATATGAGGAGTCAGAAAAAGATTTACCACATTCATTACATTTGTAGGGTTTCTCTCCACTGTGTATTCTCTTATGTGTAGTTAGTGTTGAAGAAGATGAAAGAGATTTACCACATTCTTCACATTGGTAGGGTTTCTCCCCAGTGTGTACTCTCTTATGCTTAGTTAGATGTGTGGAAACAAGAAAAGATTTACCACATTCATTACATTTGTAGGGTTTCTCTCCAGTGTGAATTCTCCGATGTCTACTCATAGCTGAGGAATCAGAAAAAGATTTACCACATTCTTTACATTTGTAGGGTTTCTCTCCAGTATGAATTCTCTTATGTGTAATTAGTGTTGAAGAAAATGAAAAATATTTACCACATTCTTTACATTGGTAGGGTTTCTCCTCAGTGTGGAATTTGTTAGGCTTAGTCAGATTTGAGTGAGAAGAAACAGATGTACTACCTTCTCTATATTTGTAGAATTTTTGTTCAGTGTGGATTCTGTGATGCTTTACAAGAGTTGAGTTCTGAGCAAAAGATTTACTGCCTTCTTTGCCTTTGTAATCTTTCTCTCCGGTGTGTATTTTCTGATGGAGAAGATGTGAAGTATGAGTGGAAGTTTTACGGCATTCACTGCCACTGTGTAGGGTCTCTCCACTGTACATTGTCTGATGGTGACTGATGTGTGTATTTTCCTTTGGGAAAAGTCTTTGCGTGTCTTTTGAATCCATATCTGTAAAGAATAAAAATAAAAATAAATCCTGATTAATGCTTCATTTAATAGATTTTACAAAGTCATATATAGAGTTATACAATACTGAAAATATTAAGAAGATGACAGAAGTTTGGCCATGGGAGTGCCAGCCTTTTATCACAGTATTTTTCTTAGGCAGGAGGAACAGTGTTTCAAGGTCAACCACAGCAAATTATTAAGACTCTCAGCTACTTAGCAAAATCCTGTTTCAAAGTAAAAAATAAATAGTACTGACTGTGTTACTCAGAGTTAGACTACCCTTAGCTTCTATCCTTATTAACTCCCCCATCAAAATGATAACAAAATAGAAATGTTTAGTCCCCATTCCTCCATAAATGTCCAGGTATAAAAATTTTACACTTACCAGAGTTTGTGAAAATTTAAAGAATATGTATGATATTACAGTGATTATTGCATCAGAAAGAAGCACAAAAAAGATGTGTCATATTTTACCATCATAGACCCTCTTCCTCACAATCAGGATTAATTCTCTATATCATTAATGAGTCTTCAGGAGAGACAGAAAGTAATGTATCTTGCATTCCTACATCTACTTTTCTTGGGCTTCATGAAGGCCTCTTTCCTCACAAAGTGTGCTAAAGAGAAGAGCAGTATAATATTTTGGATGACTTTTGGGTCTATTCAAAGCTAAACTGAGGTATACCTGTTACACGAAAATCACTCTCAGTCCAAAAGATGATGGAATCTTGACAATATATTTAAAGTTGTTTCAACTGGAAAACTCTTTGTGGTACTGGGGATAGAGTCCCGAAGCATTCTACCTTTGAGCTACACCTCCAGCCCAATTTTGTTTCTTGTTTGGAAACAGGGTTCCACTATGTTGTTGAGTCTCACTACTTGCTGAGTCTATACTTGAACCTGGAATCCTCCTGTCTCAGCCTTCCAAGTTCTGGGATTATAGGCATGAACCACCACACTTGGCTCATCAACTGGAAAACTTAAAACATATTTCCAGAGAAGTCTCATCCTGAGGTTCCAAACACCTATATGATGGGCATTGGATTTTATTTTCAAGGAATGAGGTCAACCCATAGAGTATGATAATTGGGTATTTGATTATTTATTTTTCAGTTGAAGTTAAACTGTTAATATTTCCAAATATTCATATATATATATATATATATATACATTTATATATATATACATATATATGTTTGATTATAGTTATTCCCTAATATCTAAATATTTAACATTTAGTTACACAAACAGAATTTCTGGGGTGTGAATACATCCACTTTTTAGCATTTCTGAAGATTATAATGTGTGTTAATTATGCTACTGAACTTCTCTGCAAATTATTTATAGGATAAACCTGAAAAATGTCTATAATTTGTCACAAATCACCCAGGTCTCAAAATCCTCAGTTTCTGGTAGCTATATTTTACTCTACTTATGTGAGAAATGTTTATACTTTACATATCACAGGTGAGATCTTTTTATATTTGCTAACCAGTATGTATTCAGCTTTTTGTATAGATATTATATCATGCATGCTCAACCATATTGTCAACAATGAAAGAATTTTCTTATTAATAAGTGAGTAGCATTGTACTGTGTATATGTGCACCCTAAATATGTTTGTGTTTGTATGTAAACATCTCACAAACTGTCCTTTCTTATTTAATGGATACTTAGGATGATCATTAAACATGTTTTTGTTGAAAATTTCATGAAATGTTTAATAAGATTGAACTTATTTTGCCCTCACAATCTGTTTTATTAGAGATAAGTTGTATCAATTATATTGTGTAAATCAGATCCTCCAAATTCCTCTTTCTTTCTACTCACATAAATTTCAATTCATTCTTTTATAATACTGTCCACATTTTAAAATTTATTTCCCAACTTTTCCTATTATCTCTACTACCTCTACATTTATATTTTTCTTTCCAATTTTCTTCATTTTATTCCACCTCTTTAATAAATTTCATCCTTTCCATATCTCATAATCTAATCAATGTTTATTCTATTATATTCCACTCACATTCTCTTTTAAAATTATGTTGGAAGCTAGGGGTGGAGGCACATGCTTGTAATTCCAGCAAGGGTGAGATAGGAAGATCACAGGTTTGAGTACAGCCTCAGCAAGTAGTGGTACCCTCAACAATCTTGCCAGACCCTATTTCAAAACAAAAATAAAAACAGAGCTGGGAGTATAGCTCAGAAGTGGAATGACCCTGGGTTCAATTACAAGTACCAAAAAAAAAATTATGCTGGATGCTATTTCTATTAATGTCTCTAGTTTAGTAGAAAATATGTTGCTCTTAAACCCCAGTTTCTCTTAAGTTCCCATTACAGGTATTATACAAATTAAAAGTCATTAAGATATGCATTTAACTTTCTGTTTACAAGGAATAGAAGATCTCATTGTAATATATGTCCACATCCCAGAATGCATTCTAAGTGATAACTATAAGTCAGAGAAAACTCAGAGAAAGAGAAAACTGAAAATGCAAAAACAGTTTAAAAGACTCAACATGAAAAAATAAGTACACCAATCAAGAAACTGGCTATTGAAATAAATAGACACTTCAAAAAAGAGGAGACACAAATGGCTAATAAATACATTAAAAATGTTCAACATCACTAGCAATCAGGAAGATGCAAATCAAAACAACAGTGAGATTCCATCAAACCCCAATCATAATGGTAATCATCAAGAAGTCAAACAATAATAAATGCTGGTGTGGCTGTGGGGAAATAGAAACTCTTCTACAATGGATGTGATTGCAGATTAGTGCAGCACCTATGGAGATCAGTGTAGTCATTAATAGAAAATTTGGACTTCTCGGGAGATGGTGACTGAGGGTAGTAGCACATCTCAGTCATGCTGACACTCCAAACAAAATCACTGTGAAGACAGCGTCTTGAAAAGAAACAAAGCATTCAAAAATTGAACAAAGCAATGAAAAATTGAAAGTTGGCATACACAGCCAGAAGACAGAAGAGAGTACATCAAAATACCCCATGCACCTGCCCTGGGGAACAGCTGAAGTTCCATCTTGTATAACCACACCTGAACTGCAGGCACTGTGGCCTCCAGAGACCCCCAGCAAAGAAGTCAAGGACTTCCACAGAAAAGCAGTGAAAAACTCAACCAAAAAGATGAAAGTTGAAAAGTAGCAGAAACAGAAATAAAAAAAAGTGTAGAAGAAGGTATAAACTCTCCTCACCTCCCACCTCGGTACATAGCCCATTGGCAGTGTGCTATCTTAACCAGGCAGCACTGGAGTTGGTGGATGCTGGCACCTTGGCTTCCAGAGACCTCCAGGAAGACACTGTGGATTGTGAGGTCAGTGACTATAGAACATCAGTGAAAGTAGTTGGAATTTTACTCCACACTCTAAAGGGACCTGGCTGGATTCAGACACCCCAGCTGCAGCTGAACCCATCTTATTCTAACAGTGATCCAGAGCAGCAAGCTGCACCCATTAAGACTGTAAGTCAACCAGCTGTTCCAGTGGGATATGTCTGTGGCAAGACACAAAGAATTGCATGGCAAGGAAATAGACTTGTCAGGACTTGAGACTAAAAATCTCCCCAGCAGAGGTGGGTGTGGTGACAACTACTGGACACAGCAGAAATGTGATTTAGCAGATGGGCCATAGATTCAGGCAGGAGGGATCTGCAGTCAGCAGTTTCAAGAATTCTTGTAGTGACCCTAGGGATTGCCTTGGGATACTGTTCCTTAGTGTTTGGAAAAAATAGGTCAATCTACCAAGTTGCAGGCTCTGGAAGCAGATAACTTGTGCCTGGTCATGTTTGGGCTCTACAAGCACCAGCACAAGTTCTGGAGGCTGTCCAGGGTCCCAAGGAGTGTGGCACCACAGGAAAAGGGTGGTGTCCCTGTGTCTAAGGAACAAAGCCATGCAAACCATGGCATGGAACTGAGCCTAAGTACACAGGTCACAGAGGCCAGGGGTCAGCACTCTGCAGTATTATGAGCTTACAATCAGCAGAACAGCAGTGGTCTCTGGGATGCATTAAGTCCCAACCAGCAGGTTATAGGCTCTAAATAGAGCATCATAGTCTCAGGCACTGTGGAGTTTGGGTCAGGAGAACACAGTGGCCTGCAACCAATCAGAGACTTCTGTTTGGAAGAAAGTTCATTCAAAATAGAAAGCATCATCAACAATATACATAAGACATTAAAAATATAACCTATACATCCAACAAACATGAGAAATACAAAATGTCCAAACTTATGGATAAAAGGCATTCAAGAAGGTCTAGAAGTACAGACCAAGGGTATGAGAAATCTCTTCAGAAAAATAATTTCAGTGAATTTTCAAACATAGAAAAAGACTTGAACATCCATATTCTGGATACATACAGAACACCATTAAGACAAGATTAAAGAAGGACTTATCCATGCCACATAATAACCAAAATGACTAAGACAAAGGCCAAAGAAAGAATCTTAAAAGCAAGCAACCAAAAGAATGGGTGACATTCAGGGGCAAAATGATAAAAATCACTGCAGAGTTCACACCCCAAATTTTGAATGCTAGTAGGAAATGATATGAAGTACTCCTGACCCTGGAAGAAAACAACATCCAACCACGACTGATATATCCAGTAAAGATATAATTCAAAATTGATGGAAAAATGAAAATGCTCCAAGATAAGCAAAATCTTAAAACATTCATGGCTTCCAAGCCAGTATTAGGGAAAATTCTTAAAGAAATAAATCATCAAGAAGTAAAAAGAAGCAAATTTCAGAACCAGAGATGAGGTGAACTGCACTGGGTGGTCAAGTAAGCAAAGAAGAAGTAACACTATATCAAACGGAATATAGGACACAAAATGACAGGAAACAAAAATCATATTTCAGTAGTAACACAGGACATCAAAAGTCTTAATTCTCCAATTAAAAGTCATAGACTGCAAACATGGATTAAAAAACATAATCCAACTATATGCTGCTTGCAAGAAACTCACCGTACAGCAAAAGACATCCATATACTAAAGGTGAAATAATGGGAAAATATATGCCATGCAAAAGAGACCAAAAACGGGCTGGGTAACAAAGTTCATATTCAACAAACAGACTTTCAGCTAAAACACATCAGAAGAGACATAGATGGGTACTTCTATTTACCAAAAGGAATAATCCAGAAAAAAGATATAGTGATAGTAAACATATACAGACCAATTGTAGGTACATCCACATTTGTAAAACAAACTCTTCATGACATTAGGTCTCTAATGGACCCAAATAGAATAATATTGGGAGACTTCAACACACCACTCATGCTGCTAGATTGATCTTTCAGACAAAAAAAGAGTAAAGATGACTCAGACCTAAAGAAAGAACACCATAAACCAAATGGGCCTACTAAACATATACAGAATATTTCAACCAGCAACATCAGAATACACATTCTCTCAGCTGCACAGGAAACATTCTGCAAAATAGACCACAACCTGGGCCACAAACAAGCACCAGCAAAGTAAAACATTGCAATGTAATACCCTGAGTGTTTTCAGGAATGAAAGTAGAAATAAATAGAAGACCAAAAGAAATTACATAAATACATGGAGACCAAAGGATACACTCTTGAATGAGGAATGGTTCAGAAAAGAAATAAGGGGAGAAATTTTAAAAATCCTGGAGTTAAAGATAATTAGAGACACAACATACCAAAATCTGTGGGACACCTTAAAGCTGGTGTTAAAAGGAAAATTTATGGTACTGAGTGCCTACATAAGAAAAACAGAAAGTTACCAAGTAAACCATTTAATGCCACACCTTAAGGGCCTAGAAAAACAGAAACAGTCCCATCCAAAGACAGCAGATGGCAGGAAATAATCAGAGCAGATATAAATGAAATAGAGAATATTAAGAAAATATATGAATAATGCATCAAAAAGCTGGCTCTTTAAAAAGATCAATAAGATCAACAACTCTCAATCTTTCCAAAAGAAAGAGAGTCAACCCAAATAATGAAAATCAGATATGAAAAAGGAGACATCCCCACAGACGGTGGAGAAATTCAGATGATTGTCAGAAAAATTTTCAAAATTTATATTCCAATAAACTGGAAAAAATGGAAGAAATCAATTCATTTCAACACACATACAACCTACCTAAATTCAGCCAAGAGTGTATAGAAATCATAAACCAAGCAATAGGAAGCAAAGAAATAGAAACAGCAATACAAATTATGACATCAAAGAAAAGCCCAGAGTCCAGATGGATCTCTAGTTGAATTCTACAAAACCTTTATTGAAGAACTAGTTCTAAAATTGCACAAGTTATTCCATGAAATGGAAAGAGATGGAATGCTTTGAAAACCTTTCTGTGAGGCTAGTATTACATTACCACTGAAAACAAATAAGATTACACCAAGAAAAGAAAATTACATACTAATATCATTGATGAACATAGTGCAAACATTCTAAACAAAATATTAGCCATGTACATTCAAAGCTACATAACAAAAATTACACCATGAACAAGCTGGTTTCATCCTAGGAAAGTAAGGAACCTTCAACATACATAAATTGATACATGTTTTTGACCACATACATAGAATTAAGAACAATAAATCACATGATCATATTAATATATGATAAAGAGCTTTTGACAAAATCCAACACCCATTCATACTAAAAACATCACATAAAATCAGAATAGAAGGAACATAATTCAACATCATTAAGGCAATATAAAATGAACCCAAAGCTAACATCTTATTAAATGGGGAAAAAGTGCAGGAATTCCCTTTAAAATCAGGAACAGGACAAGGATTCCCACTATCACCATGCCTTTTCAACTTATTCCTTGAGACTCTTGCCAGAGTAGTTAGAGAAGAGAAGAATATCAAAGGAATTCAAATAGAAAAGATGAATTAAAATTACCTTCATATGCAGCTGACATGATCCTATATCTTGAAGACACAAAAAGCTCAACCAAAAATCTACTAGAGCTGATTAATAAACTCAGCAAAGAAGCCAGATAGAAAAACAACCTAAAAAAATCTATAGCTTTTCTATATGCTAACCATGAATTCACGGGAAAGAAACACAGTAAATAATTCCATTGACAATAACCTTAAAACCAATAAAATACCTAGGAATAAATCTAACCAAAGAAGTGAAAGACCTCTGCAATGAGAAGTATAAACACTAAAGAAAGCAATTTTAGAAGATCTTGGAAGATGGAAAATGGAAAGATCTCCCCTGCTCCTAGATAGGCAAAATAAATATCCAGATGGACATTCTACCAAAATTGATGTACCAAGTCAGTGCAATCCCTATCAAGTGACCATGATCATTCTTCAGAGATGTAGAAAAATCAGCTACAAATTTCATATGGAGAAATAAAAGACCTAGAATTGCCAAAGCAAATTTCAGCAATAAGAGCAATGCAGGAAGTATCACAATGACTGACATCAAATTATACTATAGAGCTATAGTAATTAAAACAGCAAGATATTGGCACAAAACCAGGCACTTAGACCAATGGAACAGAATAGAAGGTACAGACACAAATAGACACATGTGTAGTCAACTGATCTTTGACAAATGGGCCAAATACATTAGTTGGAGATAAGACAGTCTTTTCAACTAATGGTGTTGGGAAAGCTGGTTATCTATGTGGAGAAAAATGAAACTAAATCCTTAGCTCACACCCTGCACAGGAGTCAATTTCAGATGGATCAAAGATCTGAAAGTTAGACCAGAGATGGTGGAGCTACTAGAGGAGGCCATAAGTTCAACACTACCTCAACAAGACCTCCAAAATTCAGAAAATTAAAAGAAGAATTAGTAAGTGGGATGGCATTAAACTAAGAAGTTTCTGCACATAAAAGGAAACCATCAAGAGTCTAAAGAAAAGGCCCATGGAATGGTAGAAGATCTTTACCAGCTATCACTCTGACAGAGGATTAATATCTAGAGTGTACAAGGAACTTTAAAGACTTTACACTAGAAAAATAACCCAATCAAGAAATGGGCAACTGAATTGAATAAAGACTTCACAAAATGATATACAAATGGCCAATAGATATATGAAAAAATGTTCAACATCATTTGCATCTCTTCAGAGAGATGCAAATCAAAACTACCCTGAGATTCCATCTCACCCCAATCAGAATGGCGGTCATCAAGAAGTCAAATAACAATAAATGTTGGTGAAGATGTGGGGAAATAGGAACTCTTTTGGACTGTTGTTGGGATTGCAAACTATTTCAGCCACTATGGAGATAAGTGTGGGGATTTGTTAAAAAACTGGAATGGATCCACCATGTGACACAGTTTTACCACTCCTGGGTATCTTTTCCAAGAGGTTGAATCCAGAGAACTACAGTAATATATGCATACCCATGTTCATAGCAGGACAATTCACAGTAGCCAAATTATGGAACCAACCTGGGTGTCCATCACCAGATGAATTGATTACAAAATTATGGGATATGTACACAATGGAATTCTTCCCAGATATCAAGAAGAAGAAGAGAATGTCATTTGCAGGAAAATAAATAGACCCGGAGACCACAATGCTAAATGAGATTAGATAGTTATGGAAAGAGAAGGATCATATGCTTTCTCTCATATAGGGAGCTAGGAAGTAATTGGGATACCAGAAGGACTTCAAATTATGAAGGAGAATCTGCAATGGAGCCAGGGAGGAGGGGGCAAGGGAGGGAGGATCAATGAAGGAATCTCTTCCTTTGACATTATATGCATGTGAAAATATCAACATCAATCTCATCATCATGTTTGGGGAAAGTGGGATGAGGAGGGATCTGGGGAAAAGCCAAATGAGTGCTGTGTGAATGTATGTTACTCTCACTATTAAGTACATTATGATGTGAGACTATAATGTGCCAATGAAAATAACATAAATAAATCTTTGAAAACATCAAGAGACCAAATCTAAAGGCAACTGGACTTCAGTAAGGGGTGGAGATCCAACTTAAGGTCACAAATACCATTTTCAGAGAAATAGTAGCCATAAAGAACAACAAAATTATGTCATTTGCAGGGAAATGGATGGAACTAAGGGAAAAAAAAGTGAAGGAACAGATGCTCTTCTTCATATGCAGAAGCTAAGGAGACATTTTAACACTGGGACTCCTGATGAAAGAGGAAAAACTTTAGGGGAGTGAGGTATGGATCTTAGTGACATTGGAGAGGGGAGGAAGATTTGAAGAGGGAAAGACCTCAGTGGTCAAGATGTACATACACAAACTTATCAAAGTTAATCAACGTGTTCAGCATGGAAAACTGTGTTAGGGTTAGGGAGAGGGTGGAAACTGGGGAAGGGCTCCAAAAGTACTGTGTGCATGTATGCACCTATCATTCTGAATATCATCAAGATGTATGATTACAATGTACCAATACAAAGAAAAGAAAAGAAAATTATATGTATATGTATGTACAGGAAATATTCAAAATCAAAAACAGAATAAAATAAAACACTCTCCATGCCAAATTTATTCAAAATGACTGACAAAGAGGTCAAGGATACAATATTAAGTGTATCAAATGAGGTGTGGGGCACACACCCATAATCCTAGTACTTGGGAGGCTGAGACAAGAGGATGGTAGGTCTAGGTCAGTCTCAGTAATTTAGCAAGTCTCCGTTTCAAAATTTATTTATTTATTTTTTTTTTTACATAGTAACTGTTTAATAAAGAGAAGATTTTAACACTGAGGAGGAACACAAATAATCCATACACAGTTCACTGACTCTTTGAAATTGCCAATTGAGCTTTCTCAGGTTATAATTCAGCTTCTCAGCCTGTCTTTAGTGGATGGAAGACAATTGACTACTTCTTGCTGTAAAATAGTCTATTACATGTTGGAAGGTCATTATTAGGACCTCATTTGTTAATCTCGACTTTAGTAAATATCTAAAATCAAAACTATGAACTAATCGACCTTCGTTCAGTTAGCTTGTGCTTAGACTGACAATGGTAGGGACACAGTATGACATGGATAGGACTCAAGCGTCACTATCAAGTGTCCAAGCAAACAGTCACCACGATG
>PVLC010003900.1:0-91280 GCA_004027655.1 Graphiurus murinus | reverse complement strand
TGTCTGAGAGAGGAGAGTGAAGTGGATGGGGGTATTTAGAGAGGCAGGGAGGGGAGTGGGTCTAAGAAGCATGAACTTCCAGCTGAAACAGTACCTGTGCAACCAGAAGCCAATGACAGGAAGAATGCAATTCAACAGCGATTTCCTAGGTCCCCCTGATGGTACTTGTGCTAGGTGTGCCTCGATATCTTCAGAGATACAAATCAGAGAACAGCACAGGATATCCAGATGTTTCCATTTCTTCCATGTTTCAGAGTAATTACCTCCTGAACTTTAGGAGTGCTCATGGCACAGATTTTCCTACAGGGCAGAAGTGAAGTCAGCTACTGTGGAGTTATGGGTACTAGAACTGTAGAAGAGAAGGTGCCTGGGGTTTTCACCTTCGCACACCAGCACCTCCAGGGAACAAGTCAAGGAACCGTGAGAGTTTCCAGGGCACTTCTGGATGGCTCAGGAGTCCATAGGGTGTTGGGTCAGGGTCAAAGACACAGAAAGAAAAACTTTGTAGAATCTCACACAGCTTCATCTATGGCTGAGCTTCCTAGCCACGTACAGCAGAGGTTAAGGAGAAGTTGTGGAAGCGAGGAAACCAAAACACTTTTCACATGGGAAAAAGGCAGCCCAAGATAAAAATGCAGTCTTTATGCCAGGCTCCCACGTCCAAAATGTCAGAATGAGGGAGCGGCGTGTTCATCCCTCAAATGGCCTGTGGCCCACGAGAAGAGGACCATCTTCTTCCTCGTCTGCTAGTTATTCCACAAGCCCCACTTACCCAAATATCACCTATTGCCTTGAGCTTGAGGCTTAAGGGGAAGAAGGAAAAGGACCTCACTTTGGATCATCACACCGTGGGATACTATCACTAAGGAATTGCTTCAGTTTGCCACCTGCTGAGGTACTTCTCCACTGGCAGGTTGAGATGGTACCAGGGGAACAATTTCATTTGGCAAATATTTGTGTTGCCAAATTTTGACTTTATCTTCCTTTATATACTAGACTTGGCTTGGGTGGTAGCATCCGAATAATAATAAAAAAAAAAAAACATTGTTTGGAATATTGAAAGCCTCCGAATGTCTCTCCTGAAGATGAGACCCCTTTGATTTAGAATGAACCTGCTCTCAGTTCTTGGGTAGGATTTTAAATCCAACAGACCCAGCTACCATGAAGTCCACAGCAATTTTACTACCTGGGTTCCTTTTATTATGCAGCAGACACGAGTTACACACACAGCTCCCTAACAGAGGTTTAATCTATGTGGAGGTGTGGCTGCTGGCTCCTCAACTTATTGAGAAATTGTTCCCTTAAGCCCTTATAAATTGAAAACATCCTCAAACAAAAATGCACTTAATGCACCTAACCTACCAAACCTGGAGCTTAGCTTAGTCTGCCTTAAACATGTTCCAAACACTCATATTGGCCGATAGTTGGGCAAAATCATCTAACACAATGCCTGTTTTTAAATAAACTGCCAAATATCTGATGTAACTTATTAAATATGGTACTGAAAGTGACAAACAAAATGGTTGTATAGGTATGTTTTCATGCCACTGTAAAGTTGAAAAATTGTCACGTTGAACCATTAGAATGGGGAACCACCTGAATGAGGATGAGGTTACTGAAGAGGAGAAATGACTTGCTGGAAGGGAGCAAGCTGATCTGTGGCACGGCCAGGCCGAAAGTTGGCTCTTTCCATTCCCAGCTAAATTGCCCTTATTTTTCCCAAACAGCCTGTCTAGCCCTTCTTTCTTCTTGTTATAGTGAGTGACAATCATTGTTGTATAGCTGTTTACATTAATAGACGATTTATGGAAATCCTACCTAGATGGGGAGACAGCCATTAAACCACTTTTCATCCTTCTCCACCTCTATGTCAATCAACAAGTATCTCAAGTTATTGCCATTCCAATCTTGGGTTGATCGTTTCATTCTTCCACTCATGCTATGCAGGAAGGCCCGGCTAAAGCTTATAGGGTGGGGTAGGAGATGGCACATCAGTGGGATTTGGAGTTTTGGGTCCCCTGCTCTTGGCACCTGCTACATTGTATCCATATCTGCTGTGCCATAACCCATCACCTTGTATGAGTTTAACAGAAAAAGTCCTGAGTCAAGCCAGGCGTGGTGGCGCACACCTGTAACCCCAGCATTTGGGAGGCTGAGACCAGAGGATCTGGGTTCTTGGTCAGCCTTAGCTACCTAGTGAGGCACTCTGCAACTTAGTGAGACCTTGCTTCAAAATAAAGAATAAAAAATAGGGCTGGGGGTACAGCTCAGAGGTAGAATGCCCCTGAGTTCAATCACCAGTACCGCAAAAAAAAAAAAAAAAAGTTTTGAGTTTTCAACAAGAAATATGTATAGCTTTTCCAGGTATACTGCGGGGAATGTGAAAATACATAGCATCTGTATCTGGAAATAATTGGCTTATTTACTTCCTGAACCACTGGCTTTTGTAACTTACTTCGAGAAATGTATACCTGAGTAATCTGGTGCTTTGGAGCCAGAGGACTGAATATTCTCTTAAAGGATAGAAGTGGATGGGTTAATTTCATCTCTCATCTTATTTCCTGCCTGGAACCTCTGCCTTGTCCACCACTCCTGGGACTAAATACATTGATATCCAGACATAAGGTAGATACAAAGACTAAGGTAGATAAAAAAGCATCTGTACATCTTGCTTCTCCAAACACTGGTTTCATCTGTCTTTTTTCTGTTTCTCTTCCATTTCTTTTATTTAACAAGTGAGGTTCTGCTACGCCATGCCTTCTTTTAGGTACTGTTCCTCTCCATCTCCTGTTCCATAAAAGAAGTCTTTCGTAAAGTGCAGCTGGCATGAAGTACAGTGCCAGGAGTTCAAGGTGAGATAAACTAATCAGATCTTTGACCCTCACAGGTTTATCTCTATAGTCCGTATGTGGGTAAATATAAATGAACTGTGCAAACAATAGACTTAAAATTAAAACACAAAATCTACAAAGCTGGAAAGTTTTAGTGCATATCATAGGCATAAGTCAAAGTAACACGGTATCATTGTTTGGCAAATGAAATGATTTCTATGGAAAAAATATACTTCTGAATGTTAAAATGGATCTAGACAATAGAGAGTTGAGAGAATTTTCTAGATACTGAGGGCCTAGACAGGATGTTTTTAAGCAGTCACACCCTCAACTCACATCTCCAAAGTCTTAAGTACAAGAGCATTGGGTGGAGTCATTCTGTCAGAAAAGCCTTGGTTATGAAAACAAGTTTCAAAATTAAGATTCAAAAGATAAGATCAACAACAGGTGTCTTGTTTTCTGCAGTAGGTTGTTGGGTGTCAATATTTTTTTCTCAATACTCTAATTGCAGTCTAACTACAACAAGAGGACTAAATATTTAATGAAACTGTGTAGTTGATATTATTGCAAAATCCTTTTAAAGTGGTGAAAATCATTTTTGTTTTCAAATATTTTTTCAAGCTAAAATTTCCTAGAAGTGGGACATATGGGTTAGTCAGAGGGGGTTGGGACTTTAGAATTGTTATATAGCTATCAGGTATTTTATATCTATATTATTCTGAAGATGCGATAATAACTTTCTCTAGTGGCAGAGAGACAGTTGATATTTCATTTCTCTCTGATCCTTTCCAGTCCATGGAACCTTCACCTTTTCTTTCCAATATCTCTCACCTCATCCCCACCATAAGGAAACTCCTTTTCACTTATTTAATTGATTGTCTTTCCTAAGTGCCAGTCTCTCTGCAGTAGAATAATCTGGTGCTTTGGGCTGATTGGCTGAACATTCTCCTAAGGATAGAGATGGGGGGTCAAATGAGTCAGAGTTCTTCAAAGGATTCTGACAAAAGCTGTCCAATATGGCACCCACATGTGGCTATTGAGCACTTAAAATGTGATAAGTGAAACTGAGAATTAAATTTTTAATTTAATTTTAAAACTGACACACATTTCAGTTTTGGAAGAGCTTTTAAACGTGTTTGAAACAATTTGATCATGTTTCAATTGTAAGTTTAATGAGATACACATATAAGTCGTCTTCCTAAAAAACTTTCAGCATTTGAATTCAGCATTTCTAATTAGAAAATGCACACCTGATTTTGAAGATTAGTAAGAAAAGAAGAATGTAAAATATTTCATTAACGTTTTATATTGGTTACATGCTGAAATGATAACATTTTGGACATATTGCGTGAATAAAATATATCATTAAAATTAATTTCAATTGTTTCTTCTTACTTTTTTATGTGGCTACTAGAATCTGAAAATTATAGACATGGCTCACATTATGTTTCCATTGAGCAAAGCTGGTTTAAAATTTACCATTTTCCTATTTTATGACTGCTCCCAGGTGCAGTCAAATATATCAACTAGCCCTAAGGCAGGGTTTAGGATTTTTAGGTTGAAACTTCTTCAGCTGCAGAAAATCCATTAACCTCCAGTTATTTTCTTTGAGTTAGCTTCCAACCATACACTTGCATAGCAGTTGCTTTGGGACTTTTGTGTTTTGTTGTTTTCATATTTGTTTGTTCTATGATCCCACATTCAATTTATGCGTTTGTTTTTTGAGTGTCTAGCTATGTTGCCCAGGCTCTTCTCAACTCTTGGGCTCAAATGATTCTTCATTTCAGTCTCCTGGATAGCTGGAACTTTAGGTGTACAACACTGAACTTACTTATTTATGCATTTTTAAAAAGTAGCAAGGCTTTCAAAAAATACTTAAATTAATAAGATAGATTTGTAAGCAATATTAAAATTGTTACTCCTAATTTCTTACCTCCTACAGATGAAAAGCAATGTTTGGAGTGCAGAGAAGACTTACCCAAGGACATACAATTCTGCAGTGGCATCTCCAGACCCCTATCGGTCAGTAAATAATTGCCCTAGAAATGACAAGGTCCAAAACCCAGGCATGAATATCACGGCAGAGCATTATAAAGCACCAAACTAGCATGCTATTAATGAAAGCCAGATGATGGACCACGAAACACATCATTCAGAAGGTCAACTAGCTGAAAAGGAAAATACAAGACTGAGTAGTGGCAGAAGCCTGGGGTAGGCGTTAGGAGGCTGCAGCATGAAATCCTAACTCTGCTCTGATTGGGTTAGGTCATTGAGTCGGCCATTCTTCACATCCCAAACCCTTGCTCATCTATCAAATCAGAAGGTCTCTAGGGTTCTTCCTGGCTCCTACAAGCCAGATTTCAATCAGTTTAATCCTGGCCTCTTCCAAACCTCCAGCTGCAAAAACATCAAGGCACCCCCGGATTTGAGCATGCTAATGTTACAGGCCAGCAATCTGGTCCTTCAGGGTGTGAGGTGCAGTTCCTGGACAGCCAGCAGGCTCTGTGACTTGCTTAATTTCACCCCTGGCCAGTGACCGCCTCCTCTGGAGAAGTGTATTCCATCAAACACAGCTCTGCTGAATCAATTGCCTGCACTTTTTAAAGCCATTTGAATCATTTGTCAAATTAACATCCAGAAAGCACATGCTAATATTTTTCTCTTGCAACCAGGTAGGAGAGTGCCTGTTTTCAGGCATATAAAGTATCTCATTGCTATTTGAATTAGATGTCTTACTTATAATTAGAAATGATGTTGAACTTTTCTTCTATATGTTCCTTGGCAACTTTCATTCCAGCTTTTATGAATTGACTGCATATTTTTGACCTAATCATTTAGAAGAGTTCTTTACATTTAAGTATGTTAATCTTTCCTCATCACATATTTGCAACCCTCTCTTATAATATTTTTTTCCAGTTTGTGACTGACATTTTCCTTTTGTGCATGTTTTACGTTAGCTTATAGAAATTAACATTTTCAAATGAACACATTTATCAATCTTTTTATTATAAAAAAAAGACTCAGTACTTTTATACTTTTAAATTACCTTCCTCACTTCCCATTAGATAATTTTCCATATAATAGCTATCTCTTTTTATTTATATGGGGATTTATTTTGGTCTCTGGTATGAAATAAGATATTATTTTTTTTTCTCTGCACAATGACATCCTACACTGTTTATTAAATAAACTATCCTATTCCTTCCCCACCCATTTAATCTGGCCCATTGTTCACACCACCAGTGAAAATTTCATCAGAAAGTCAGAGCACAATTATACTTCCTCAGTCCAGCTTCAGCTCTGTGTGGTTGTTGGGCGGGAAAAACATAGGAAAAGAGGTGTAAGTGAAATGAATTTTCATGATATACATAACACTGAAAATTTGAGTATAAGCTAAAGAATTTTGTTAGTGAGATAATTCATATATTTAATTGGACTTTTGGTTGACACTAGCTGGGCACATGTGAGTAGAATAGGTGACATTCAGGGGGTTTTTCAGGGTTGACAGATGTTATCCCTGAATGGGCAAATGACCCAGGAAATCTGGTTGTGGTTTGGATAGCAGCTTTTATCTCAGGAGGAAAGTATGGAGACCGAGTAGTTTTAGGGGGCACATAAATTCTTGCAAAGAGAGGTGCCACTTTCTTTGCAAAGCAGGATGCTAGCTACTGCTATGACTGAAGCCCAAGTCCTTTATAAGGCTACATACTAACTAACTATGGGAAACTATAGGCTTTCCCAGATCCTTCCATCTCCAGGAGGTAGGGCTCAGAAGGACATTTAGGCTATGGGAAAACTTCCAAATCCTCCAAGTTCATCACATCTGAGCCACAGAGGGTTGTACCCATTGTCTTTTTGACGTTAGAGTTTGCTTTAATTGAGGAAATAAAATGAAATACAACACACCCTGTTTACCCAACACATGTTCTCAGGGGCTACAGAGAAACCCCAATGCTGTCAGAACAGCCAGCAGAGACTTCAGGGGTGACTTGGTTAGTGTCATCGGCCACCCTACTGGGTCTGTCTCTGAGAATGTCTACTCCTTTTCAGAGTCTGTTAATTTTATGCTCAGCATCCTTGAGTGTGTTGGTATCCATCATAACTCCAGTTTGCGTTGCTCCTTTTGAGCCGAGAGAAGTAGGAAACTTGGAATTATGAGATGGGGGAGGGGGATGGTGGAGAAAGGATCCCCCAGATCACAAAGCCTCTAGCTCAGGAAATGTGCTATGCTTTGCTTAGCTTGCTCTTCCCGTATATCCCTTAACTTGCCTCCACCCTCCTTTTGTCACAGTGTTCCTCCCTTCCCGTTCAAAACGCTTCCCAAGTTAACACCAAACAAGAGAACGTTATATCTCCATTTCCCATGTACACACCCTGCCTGACCCAATGCTGTATGTGAAAATCTAGAATTGTGCCTAGTTTGCATAACATCTTAAACTTTTATGATTTTTTTTCCTTCAGAAACCCCTTGGCTACAGGGTCAACATCTAATCACTGCATTTGATTACACTTCACAGTGCCCACCTCTGATGATCTTGGAAATATTACTCTTTGGAAATGCCATACTTTAACAAAAATAGTAAAGAATCTCATCTGCTTGAGATAGTTTAGTTACCAATTCATGAATGGCCAAAAGAATGATTCAGAAGACTTTCTCAAGTCCTGATACCACTGAGATAATGGAAGCTTGAAAGTACCTGATGGTGAAGATTAGGAGGGGGCTGGAGGAAGCTAAACCTATTTTTAAGTGGCCTTCATTCTTGGATGCACTCCTAGTCCTCAGAATTTAAGAGTAGAAAAGTTGACATCTTCAGAATTCATAGGATGGCAAGCAATAGATACTAAACTTAAATGAGTTTCAGCAAGACAAGATATTTAATGGCCTTTGAGGCTGCACATTCCAGGAGTACAAATGGTATTGGGCACAGCTGGCTACAGTTTCTCACTGTTCTGTCTGTGTTGGCTCCATTCTCAGTCAAACTTGGTTAAAGCAGAGGCAAGAGTGCTTTCCAGCAGCTTCACCCTATTGTATGAAAAAACCCAAGCAGAAAGATAATGCCTCTTTTCCAGGAGGTCCAGTAAAAGCCCTGGGGAGGGCTCTCCGGGGTTCAATTTGACTCACATGACTTCTTCTGAAGGCCAGTGAAATATGGCCTTTATTTTTATTTATTTTTTTATTTTTTAGCCCAGACCCATCGAAATGCCCAACCCTCAGGCCAGAGGTTAAGAGCAGCCTCCCCCACACTGTGTGGATGATTCATTCAAGGGAAACAAAGTTGCTTCTCCTATAGGAGGAAGACAGGTAGGAGGACAACCAATGTCTCCTTCAACAGACGGTAGCAGAACAATATGATGAGACTTTTCCTTCAGTTCTGGGAGAGTTTGGGATTAGTCTTTACCTAGGACAAGCAAATTCAGTCTCCGGAACATACAAATGATGCTGGGGTGCTTCTAGAACAGTGTTAGCATCTAGAAGTAAATTGTCACAAATAGGTTTATAATTTGGTTGGACCCCAGTTCTCCTCTCAGCGGCTACATCCTCCCTCTCTGGATACCTAGATCTCATTCAGCCCTCATACCTCTCCCTATTTTATGTTGGCAGCCCCTTGTAGCCCTTGCAGCATAATTCAAAGCCCAGTGGAAAGCAAATGAAGCATTTGCCTACTGGCCTTTCTTTTCCCCTTGGGCAGTTGTATGCACGATGTTTCCCAGGTGGCCGTGTTTTCTAGCACATCGTCTCATTCTGCATGCCAGAGACGTTGTATCATAGGAGGGACACATTTGGCCATATCGGTTGGTTCCTTCTGGTGCTGCTGGATAGGGATACTCCGCATCATGTTATTTTCTAGGAGAATCAGCAGGATGCAGTGGAAAGAGGATTGTACTGGGAATGTAAACATTTGAGTTCTAATCCTGGCTCCAAAATGAGCTGGGTGATTTTAGGAATGTCTCTGGGTCAATGTCTTCCTATTTGATTACAATATGCCTCTATCACACTAACAATCTATTGGATCCTTTTGTTTTAGTGTTCATCCACTCCCATGAATCCACTACATCATCTTCAAGTTTCTTTTCTCTGAAAATTAGGGAGTTGGGTATAGCTGACCTCCTAAAATGGTTTCCTGAGAATAGATAGAAGGAGTGAGGAGAAGAATTTAAAACCTAACTCCTCCACTGAGTAGGTATGTGACTTAGGGCATGTTATTAGCTGTTCTGTGATTCACTTTCCTCATCTTTAAAGTGGGGCACGATGATCATGAGAATTAAATGCATTATATCTAAAGAGAGCCTGGAACATATTAAGTGTTTATAAGCACGAGCTCTTGCTGTTGTTATATAATATAATGTATAAAATAAAGGAGATGTGTTATAATTTAGAGTTCCATATCTAAGTATATGCCAGTGACAGGAACTCAGGTTTCATGGGTCAGTTGTTCTCATTTTTGGTAGATCTAATATCTTTTTTTAATTATTGTTGTCTTCGGAATATTTGAAGATATAATCAGGTCCCTTCTTAAACACTCCTGTGTGTTTTAACATCTTTCTGTTGCTATCATTATCACACTGGCCAGCCTCTATGGATAGGACCAGGTTTGTTAATGACCGCTCCTTGAAATATCTCACCTCTAACTTCGCGTTGGATGAGATCTAAGTACTGATGGAATTACTGCTTCCCTCAAATGTGTAATTATACCTTCATTACTGTTGTTTGGGACTGGATTTCCTTTCTAGTAGCAAGTCATGTTTGAGGCTCATATTTAGCTTGTAGCTAAGAAAGCCCTGACTTTTTTTCACATAAATTATTTCATGTAAATTCAAATTACAGTCCTAAAGTCTTCTGTCTTACCCAATCAATGTTATCTTTTAGAACTAATATTGAAAATCCTTCAAGTACAGAATGAGGAAATCCTGACTCCAGGCATTTGATGTCAGTTAAATATACCACATTTTACTTACATTTAAGAAGGAAGTGAGCAGGAGCAGTGAGTCCCTGAGCATCAAGCCGAGCAGAGTTGCTATGTTGTGGTTTGAGATTCTGTTCCTTCCTGCAGGATTTAGGGACTCATTCGCCAATGTCAACCGGGCTCGCAGCTGGCAAAGATGGTAAGGCAATTACTTCATCTCAATAGTTTTTAAAACTTTGCTTGGGCCTGTTCACAAGATTTCATGGTGTCATTTCTTTGTTGTTGTTTTTGTAGGAAATGAAAGCTATCATTGAACAACCTCCCTCCTAATCCCAAAAGTATGCCAATGAATTTTCATCCGGAGACATCACTTTTCCATAAACGAATCTTTGCTTTTCATCTGAAACATAGTACTAGTGTTTGGTAGGATCATACTATGCTACATTGGTGTGAGAACTGTATTAAAGACCAAATTTGCCAAAATCGAGTTTCTATCAATCAATAAAAAATAAGTCAAGGCCAAGTTCAGATAGTTCTCCATTTCTAAGGGAACTGAAGTACAAAATTGAATACTTAATGTTTTTTTATGTACCTATAAAGACCATACCAAAGGATTTTTATTATTCGGCCCTCTTCTATCGCATCTATTATCATATTATGAAATACACGTGTCATGTGGATGCACACTCATATATATGTGTGTATATGTATCTATATATATACACACAATATACATATACATATTACTATATTATGTATATAGTATACACACTATATAGATATACAAAGCATGTGCTACAATTTGGATCTTGAATGACCCCAAGAGCCCATAGGTTAAAAGCTCTTGACCAAGGCTGATGTTATCGGGAGGTAGTGGAACCCTTAAGAGATAAGGCCTAGTTGGAAGTCTTTAGGTCATTGAAGCTTTGCCCTCAAAAGGGCTGTGGGGATCCTGGTTCCCTCTTCTGATTCTCCCTTTTTTTCCCTAGCCAACAAGTGAGTGATTTTGTTCCATCACATGCTCTTGCCATGATGTGCTGCCTTACCACAAGCCCAAAACCACAGGCCCAAGCAGTCATGAATCGAAACTTCCCAAACTGTGGGCCAAAAGAAATCTTTGTTTTTAATAAGTTGATTGTCTTATTAATTGATTGTTTTTATAAGTTGTCTTTCTTTTTATATGTTGTTTGTCATCTATAATATATATCTACTATATCTATTATATATATATAATATATACATACAAATCAATGCAGTTATATTATATTGCGATAAAATCACATTATTCCATGTTGATGGCATTCTGTAATTTATTAATTAACTTACTGGACAGGAGTGGTGACACATGCCCATAATTCTAGTACTTGGGAGGCTGAGACAGGAAGATCACAGGTTCAAGGCCAGCATGTGGCAACTTAGTGAAACTCTGTTTCACAATAAAATGGGCCAGGGTGTAGCTCAGTGGTAGAATGCCCCTGGGTTCAATTCCCAGTACCACACACACACACACATCTGGTCTGACTTAAATTTTCTCAGTGAGTTCATTCTGGCTTCCAGTGATCAATTACTGTTATAAAGACTCATCAATCACTTGTTTGGTTTTGGAAAACAAATTCAAAGCACACATTATTACTTTTAAGCATATGTATTTTGACTTCTGGAATCAACTTTTGCTTTTATTTTAAAGAAATTGAGAAAACTATTTCTCTATTGTGATGCTTTGGTACTTCTCCATTTTTCCACAGTTATTCAATGATCCTTAGCCACTGGTCTGAAAATGTTTCTTCCTGCTCTTGTTGCCTTTCTTTTGAGTGAATGCTGCACATTCTTAGCCAAGGGCCTCCTCTTGATTAGGTCTGCTTCTGTTCCCAGGTCCCTGGGGCCAGAGCTGGGTCTGCTGTGCACTCTGTCCCTCACTGCCCATCCCTGTGCTGTGGGAGCACCCCTTCACCGAGTGCTGTAGACAGTCCAGCACACATACTCTTTTCTCTCTCCAGCCCCTTCCTACATCATTCTTGGAGGATTACATCACCTGCTGCCTGTTTGGAGATAGAGGTCTGCTATCCCACACTGTCCTGCCTTCCCTCCCTTTCATTGCATTGTGGTTGATAATAGAAGACACAAAGAGGGAATGCTTTGGGTCCCATGCCTATGACACGACACACATTTGCCCTCGATCACTTCCATGTCCCCACCCAGCATCACCATCCACACTGGAGCACAACTGGACAGGAGCAGCGCCAAACCATCTGTGACTAAGGCACAGACCCTTACACTGTGGCTCGGAGAAGAACTGTGTTTCTTTCAAATCTTTCATATAATAAAATCTTAAATTTATTATTATTTTTATTATTATTATTATTATTATTATTATTAGGTTTCTGGGGATTGAACTCTGGGGCATTCTACCTCAGAGCTACACCTCCAGCCCTATTTTTTATTCTTTATTTTGAAACAAGGTCTCACTAAGTTGCGGAAGGCCTCACTAAGTAGCTGAGGCTGACCACGAACCTGGATCCTCCTGTCTCAGCCTCCCAAGTACTCAGCCTGCCAAGTACTGGGATTACAAGCGTGGGCCACCATGCCAGGCTTGATTATTATTTTTAATGTAGAATTAGAAATATTCCTAGACAAATTTTTTGATGTTTAGCTAGTTATATTCCCTAAAATAACTAGCTGATATTCTCAAAAACAGTTTGTTAATTCCATTCCCAAGATTATATGACTGATGGAAACTGTACATGGAAGACAGAAGTAACAACAAAGAAAACAAAATCCAAAATCGATTTAAATGAATTAATTGAAAGGGGAGGAATCAGGTGTTCTTTAAGCTCACACTAAAGCTTCCAATACGTTGTGGACTGAGTGGATGGATGATGACTTTGAGAACAGGTGAAACGGGCACCTGGTTTGGGAGGGTGATAGCTTTCTTGTTGGAAGAAATGATGCAGGAAGGACATGGTGAATAAAGTGAATATGGTGAATAAAGGGAGAGGAGAAAGAGGAGAAAAGGAGAAAGAAAATGCCCAGGATAAGATGAATAAGGAAGGGAGAAGAAATAAGAGGTGGTTATAAGTGCACATTTTACAGAACACACTGCAAAAAGGAATCTAATGGTGAAGCAGAAGGGCCATCTCTCCCTATCTTTAGGCTCATGGCCTGATTTTGCTCTGTCTATCACTGTATACACTGGCCCAGGTAATTGCTCCAAAATACTCACGTCTTTATCACCTGTGAGAATGGCATTCCTGGATGTCAAGAGAAAGAATTTCTTGGCTCCTACATCCCTGGCTGAGTGGATCAAAGCATGAAGCATTAATTAACTCACACATCTGCTGGGAAAGAAAGGAATATGAGTAAAATCTTTTTCTTCATGGAGCTTCTTAGTTAGATAAAGAGATAAAACTTATAAGAAAAGAGAAGTAGAACCTTCAGACTGTATTTAGTGTGTTCCAAAGAGATGAACACACTAAATTAAAAAAGCCCAGTTAAAAACAAGCAGGAGCCTATGGCAGAAACATCCATGTAGGTTCTTCAGAGCATAGGATTTGGGGTTGGGACATACACATTTAGATTGTGGTCCTGCCCTTGCTGTGGTGATACTTAGTTTACCCCATGAAGGCTCAGTTTTCAGGTGTGCATGATGGTGCCTCTAACATGTACTTTGTGAAGCACTTTTCAAATACACTATGCTCATGAATCCTCTTGGCAGAATGTTAAGTGTGAAGCATTGTACACAGTTAATTTTCCTGATCATCATATTGGAATCTGGCTAGAGAATGTTCTCTGATGAGAATCTTCAGGGAGACAGGGCTGTCTTGCCTTGTAGTCAGAGGAAGCTGTGGATACTGAGGGAGGCAAACATTCCCATTACGTTGGGAGAGGCAAGAAAATGTTTCCAGAAGTCTACATCCTTCTGGTGTCTTCTGGCATTTTGTTCTAGCCAAGCTCTTTCCTGAGCTTCCCAGATGTACAGATGTGCAGACATACAGCCTGAACGGATGAGCCAACATGGATTTAGGGCTAAGCAGGTCAGTTGGCTTGGTCCATGGGAAGAATTCTCATCCCAAAGCAAAAGTCTGTGACACAAATTTCCTTGCAGTTACTCAACCTGCCATCTTGACGTTGGATAGGGAGTGTAGCTTGAAGAGCCCAAGGCTTGGGTCCAACTTACAAGGTCAGGGGTACATATGGAAGATCTTAACATGACAGACCACATGGCTTTGTTTTAGGAAAAAGAGGGCCAGTGACACAAGCCTGTAATCCCAGTCCTTGGGAGGCTGAGACCAGCGCATGGTAACAGTGAGACTCTGTTTCACTATACCTGGGGATGTACTTGGTGGTAGAACTCTCTTGGATTTAACATATATATATATATTATATTAATTAATATATATATAATTAGTACATATATATTAATTTATATATATATATATATATATATATATATATATATATATATATATGGGAGGGGGGAGAGAGAGAGAAGGAGAGAAGGTAAAGGAAGGTAAGTTCCTCTCACTCACTTTATTAAAAATGTTTTTTTTACATCCTTTCTTTTATACCTCTTCATATCTTTTTCATCTATTGCCTCTATTGTTGTCCCCAGAAGATATTTCTCAGCAATGTAAGGTTTCTGTTTGTCCTCCTTCCACATTCCAGTCATGACCATATTTTTTTTTGAGATGCAAAATAAACTTCCACTTTGATATGAGAAAAATGGGATTGTGGGATTTGTAGGAAGCTGGTCTGTTTTTGTTCTTACAATCACCATCATTTCAGTGATGTTATGGAACTAACACGAGTGCCACCTGATGTCTCCTGAGTGTTTACTAGGCAGGCACTAAACTAGATACAGAATATTTATATTATACTTAACTTTCATAGTGACCTTTTGAGATAGGGCACATAATTATCAGCTTTTCCCAAACGAGGAAGCCAAGTTTCAGAAAGACAAAGTAAAGTGCTCACACAATAAAAAAACAGTGAACCAGGATTCAAAGTTGGCTGAGCACCAAAGTTGAATCTCTTAGTTACTATTTCTATGGCCTTCTGACTGACTGATCACAGCCTCTGAGCTATCTTTTGCATCCTCCACTCCAGAGAGCATCCCACTCTACATATCCCCAAATTTTGCACACAGTAATCATCCCCCCAACTAGTCTGAACAAGGGATTTGAAGGTGCCAGACCTCTGGCCCAGAGAATAGAATTTTGATACAAAGGGCAGAAAAACCAGGAGCTTGATTCCCTCTGCCTTTAAGAGAATCTATCCTCAGCTCCCTAAAGGTGACCAGAAGAAGTGGGAGACTAGGACCTTGGAAACAGCAGGAGAGAGAGGGCTTGCATAGGACATTGTGCCATTTTGTTCCAATCTGGAAGTCATTGCGCCACCTTGCTCCTATCCACAACTGTTGTGCCACCTTGCGCCCATCCATAGACACCAACTTTCTTCCCCACCTGCTCACAGATCCTGAAGTTCTCACAACCTTCAGAGCTTCTCCCCACTTCACCCTCTCTACACCAATGTTTATAACCTTGATTTTTTTCTGTTCCTCCAGTATTCCTATTCTCATGATAGCCATTTAGGAACAAAGCACTTTCTAGGCACCAGAAGATATGTTGTGATAATATTCTGGTTACAGACATTACATCAGAATAGATTTGTAAATACATCACAGTAATAGAATAAACTTAGGGGAGTTGAAATAAAGGGACTATTTACAAAGTTGTAGAAAGTTTGCTGAAAAAACAGTGCGTTGCTTGTACCACACTGAGGTCTAAAGGGGCTTGGGGTTCTAGAACTCAGATATAGTAGCAGTAGTTGTAGCACAGAACTGCCTGACAGGACATGTGGCCTTCAGTTGAGATGCAGTAACTGCCAATCCCTGGCTCAGCATGGAAGTACATAGGGAATAAAGACCCTGAACTCTTTCCTCTCTTCCTGTGATCTGCTGGTGTCTTTGCTGGTAGACTCTAACCAAAGCCAGGTGTCAAGGGAACCCAATTCAGCATTTCCATAGGGCTCGGCCTCCCAGGGAACATGCAGGGTAGAGAAAGGTAGAGTGGATGGGGAGAGGCAAAAAATAAAACATAGATGTTTGATTTTTTTCTGATGCAAAGACCCCCATGCCTATTTTTCCATATATCTCACTGCAGCATGCAAAGGGGTCTGCTGGCTCTTTCTCTTGGACCAATAAAGGAAGCTAGCATGCTAACTAGGAAAAAATATGCTACTTAAGATTCCTCAGGGCTTGTTCATTGCAAAGCTATCTCCTTCTGAGAACTGAATCCTCTGGGAGTTCAGTGCTATGTTATTTAGGAATGTCACAGCTCTGCTGACTATGAAACTAAACCTCATCTGTTGACATTAGCTCCTTTCCAGAAAGGTGAGAAAGCAGAACTCCTTACCCTGCTCTGTGTTTCCTGGGAGACTTGCTTAGTGACATGAGTGTTGTGACTTTCTAGAGAAAATCTGAGCTCTGTTCTTTTCTCTCCTTTATTGCTATATTATTATCAACCCACTCCATCCTTCTCTCATTTCTCTAGTTAAGACTAAAAATTCCTTTACTATTCAAAGTGCATTGACCGGTAGCATCAGCATCACCTGGAAACTTGTTAGAAATGCAAAACCTCAGTATCCAGCCCACATCTGTGAGCCAAATCTTCCTTTTGCAAGATTCCCATACAATTCATATCATTATTATTTGGATATAGAATGTCCCCTGAAAGAGTTCAATGTATTCATGTTGATATAATTAAATCATGATGTTTGCAAGCTCATCACTGGGTAAATCCATTGTAATGGATTTGTAACCTAGGCAGGTGGGGTGTGGTTGGTGGAGATGAGTCATGGGGGGGTGTGGTCTTGGGACTGTGCTTATGTCCTTGAATTCCCTTGTTCTCTCTCTTGCTTCTGGTTCCATGGTGTGAGAGTAGAGCCCTCTCTACCCACTCCCTCTCCTCCCTGCTGTCATACCATGAGCTCCACCAATGTAACATGGCCTAATGTGAACTGAATCCCTGAAATCTCCAGAACTGTGAGCAAATAAACCTTCCTTCCTTTAAGTTGTGTGGTCAGTTTTTTTGGGTCACAGCAATGAAAATTATGAGTGAAACACACGTACATTAGTTTGAGAGGGATTGAGGCAGCCTACACAATATTGTGGTATACGGTGCCATTTTTTACTTTCTTCCTTTAGAACTTATAGTAGCTTCAAATGTCTCTTCCATGCAATAGAGGAAAAATTGAGGTTATTGTGTAACTTGAAACTTATGTTAATAGTATATGTAATCAATAATTTGTATTTTTCAAAAAGTTCTAATTAATTGGTTGGAATCTCCTTGTAACCTAAAGAAATATATAATGTAGATCTTATTAGTCCTATCTTTCACATGTGCATCTGAGGCTTGATTAAGTAATCTGTGTTGTCTGTGAGGTAAAGTGGATCTGGAACTAAGAACTAATCATTGGAACTCACTTTGCAGTTCATTGAAAAGAAAGCCCATGTTACATCTCTCCCCTGACTTTCCCTATATCAGTATTTTTCAACACTTGGTTCACATCCAGTCTGCATTAAATTCATGTAGGGTTGGAGGGGGGGGGACTCGTTAAGAAAGTAGATTCCTGGGCTCCATCCAAAGATATAATGGATTCCTTATGGTCTTTAAAACTTGAGATTCACTTTATTATATAGGTAGCATGGCCATATATTTTAAAGTGGGAAGAGGGAATTTTAGATTGATTGGGTTCATATCATCAGGACTTAAACCTATGGAAGACTTTGTAGCAGACTAGGAATACTTTCTCCCAACTGCCCAGCAATTGAAAGGCTGCCAGGAGGGCTGAGAAGGTACAACAGAGTTGGTTATAGCAGTAAATTTTGGACAGCCTCTGCATGTGGCAGTAAAATGGAAAGCAGCCACCTGCAGAAAGAGAAATAAGGATGACACTCTGTCACAGAGAAATTAGAGAAAGTGGTAGTCTGGGGCAACCAAATGAGAGAGAAGTGGAACAACACCAGAAAGGGGAAAAGGTGAATGGGAAGAGGGAGAGACAGGAGTGAGAAGAAGAGATGCTCGTGGGCAGGCACAAAGTCAAAATGAAAACAAAAGAGATGGGAATGGACAAATTACACACTGAAATCTGGAAGTGCTTTCCTTTGGGGGTCTCTGTATTCTTTGCTGCAGAGTTTTGGGATTTGGTGTTTCTTGTCACTATACTGCAAGCTTCTTTTGATAAGACTGTGTTGAGTGGATCTGTAAAGCTGTGACCCCTAGACACTGTCCCTGAGATTTCAGCAATGTCTGGATTCTAGACATGAGTTAAATGAGTCAACATTTTTTTGTGCTTTGTTGAATCACTGATTATAACAAAACATGTCATAAACCTATAACTGTTTGAAAAGTCATTTATTTTAATAAAATAGCTAAAGGGTTTATGCATGTGAGAAAGAAAAATGTAAAACACCCAAATTGTAAAAAGTAAAAATTTATTTATTTCTGAAAAACATAATCAAGTATATAGAAAATCCTAAGGAAGATTTCTACAAAGTATCTACTAGAACTAATACATGAATATATCTGTGTGTCAGAATACAGGGTTAATATAAAAATATTTCTACTTGCTAGCAATGAAAATTTGGACAAGGAGATTTATCTGGTTAATTTATAATAGCATTCAAAAACTTCATAAAATAACTAGGGACAAACTTTATAAGGACTTATATAATGAAAATTAAGGGACATTGTTAAAAGAAATTAAAGAAAATAAAATTTCAAAAGACATATTCACAATTATAATGCTTAGAATTTTTAATATGCTAATTCTTACCAAATTCATTTATAGGCTGAATTCAATCCCAATCAACATTTCAGTAATATTTTTGTAGACTAAAACAAGCTGATCCTAAAATTTATGTGATCATTAAAAATGATCAAAAGACTTGAATAGAAACCTCATCAAAGAAGATTACAGATGGAAAGAGAGCATATGATCAGATACTCAATTTTATTTGTCATTAGGGAAATGCAAATTTAAGTAACAAAGCACCTAGAATGACCAAAACAATTTTGAGGAAGTGGAATAAAACTGGAGAACTTATGCTATCTTATTTTAAGACTTCCTATAAAGCTACAGTGCTCAAGTCAGTGTGGTGTTGACATAAGGATAGACATATAGACCAGTGGGAGAGATAGGTGAAGCCAGAAATTATCCCACGCTTATGTAGTCAGGCAATTTTCAAAAAAGATTATAAGATAGTTAAAAGGAGGAAGGGCAATCTTTTCAACAATGATACTGACATAATTGGATATCTATATAAGAAAACAAGTGAACATTTACCTTTATGCCACACTCTACAAAAAAATGTTAATTTCAAGCAAATTAGAGACTCAAGTATAAAAGCAAAAAATTATAAATCTTGTATAAGAAAACACAGGAATAAAATATTTGCAACATTGGGATAGAAAAGAGTAGAGAACAAAAGGCAGGAAAATTAATTAAAAATTCAAATTCTCATTTGAGAAATAATTAGACAAGAAAAAGGTAAGCCATAGTCTGGAAGAAAATATTTACTCTGTGTGTTAAAGGACTTTACTCTGAATACAGAATAAATTCTTCTAAGCCAATAATAAGAAGAAAAACAATAAAATTTTAAAAAATGATCAAAAGACTTGAAGAAACACCTCATCAAAGGAGAATGCAGATGGAAAGCAAGTTTATGAAAAGATGCTCAGCATCGCTTGTCACTAGGGAAATGACAATTTAAATAACAATAAGATGCCACTACAGAACTATCAGAATGGGTAATGCCCCCACACCAGACATTATCGATTGCTGGCGAGGATGCAGCATGCCATGAACTCTCATTTGTTGCTGGCAGGAATGCAGAATGCTGTGATAGCTTTGGGAGAGAGTTTATAAATATACACACAGTCTTACAATACAAGCAATTGCGCTGCTAAGTATTTATCCAATACATCTGAAAACTCACATCCACAAAAAAAACAAACAAACAAAATAACATTCTCTGAGAATGTTATTAACAGTTTTATTCGTAATTGACCCAAACTAAACTAACTAAAGATGTCCTTCAATAGGTGAATGGGTAAACAAACTAGCATACATCTGTACAATGGAATACTATTCAGTGACAAGAGGGTGTGAACTATGAATCCATGCAACGGCATAGATGAAGCTGGAAATGCATGTTACTAAGTGAAAGCAGCCAGTGTTAAATGGCCGCTCTCCGATTCCATTGATATGACATTCTGGAAAAGATAAACTATAGGAATGAAAAGTAGATCAGTGGTTGCCAAGGGTTTAGGGTGGGGGTTGGATAGATGAAACACAGAGGCTTTTCTAGGGCAGTAAAATTATTCACTGTGATACATCAGTTGTGGATTCAGGGCAGTATGTATTTACCGAACCACATAGAACTTTAGAGCCCAGAGAGCAAACCTTAATGCATGCAAATTAAAGAAATTCAATTAGGAGACCAGGAGATTCCAGGATAAAATGCAGTCAGTGATAAAAAGAATCTAAGTGTATTAAAAATGTATGACATAATCGCATGGCATGGGGTGGAGGGGGGAAGGTGCTGACATAAGGAACTTTGGAAATTAATGTAGATTGTGAGACTAAAGAACAAGAGGAATCATACATGAACACTATAGTTGTCTGGTCAAATAGTTTCTGAGAGGTATAAGGATTAACAATTTTGGGCCATTATACTTATGTGCTAATATATAAACAAATGAGTAAATGGATGGAGGGATGCTTAATGCCAGGTTCTTGCTGATGCAGTGGCAGGCTACAGAGATGGAGAGCAAAGATTAGAATGAACCATGAGGTTCTGGATAGGGCTGGTGCATCAGCATGAACTCGTGTTTAGCAAGCTAGCTGGATTTGTGGCCATGCATAAGTTAGTATATATGTATGTTTCCAAGTTTGATTTGCTGAGAGCATCTAAAAGCAGTGATGCCCAAGTAGCAGTGAGTGTACTCAATGCTCAGATCTTTGTGGTAAATACCATTCTCTAAATAGAACTAGAATGGTTCCTTGAAGAAATGGTTAGTTCTAGGGCTGGAGCAGGCAGTATACAAGAAGACCCTAAAGTATCCCATAGTGACAGAAAGTAAACAAGTGCTCAATAAACATGTAATGGTAGTATTTCAAAGGGCCACGAGGAACAACTGAAAGAGCTCCCAAAGGCCAACGCTGGGACAAGTTGAGCAACAAAATATATAAAGTACTATTATAGTATAATGAAGCAGAGATTACCAACTTATTTGGGTTACCTCTCCCTTTAAAAAAATTACCCAGCGGGGAATGGTAGCACATGCTTATAATCTCAGTACCTGGGAGGCTGAGACAGGAAAATCACAGGTTCATAGCCAGTCTCAGCAATGTAGCAAGGCCTGTTTCAAAATTAAAAGAAAAATAGGGTTGAGGTGGTAGCTTGGGTTCAACCTCAATACCATATATATGAAAAAATTACTCAGCACCCTCCTGGGTGCTTCTTCTACCCCTTTAGTTTTATTCAATGCCCCCAATTGCACCTGAGGCTAATACTCCCCTCCTGGATCAGTCCAATGCCCCCTCCTCTGGGGGCAATATCACCCACTTTGGGAATGAATGAAAGTATAAGATGTACATCTATGAGTCAATGCTGATATGAATACTGATAAAATAAATAAATAACAGAGCAAGAATTTTCCTACACATATGCATTCCAAACAACTTATATAAGTAATTTTTCTCAGGATCAAGGAAGTAAAGGATAAGCTTTTAAATATGAATGGCACATCCTAATTTTCTCCTAAAGGATATAGTATGAAAATGAGGTAGAAAGAAAGAAAGTTTATGGGGCAGAAGCCAGGCAAATATTACCTCAGTGAGGTGATCAAGATAAGCATTACTCATGGTAAGTAATGTCAGTAATGTGTACTACTGACATGATGTGATAAGAACCATCCTTCACTACCATAGCCTTTTTCCCTAAACCCACAACCTCAGTCTAACAATGGGAAAACATCAGACAAACTCAAACTAAAGGATATTCTACAAAATGTCTGACCATCACTCCTCAAAACTGTCCAAGTCACCATAAGAAAAGTCTGCATTTTCCCAGGAAAAATGAAACATATCCACACAAAGATTTTTACATGAATATTCATAAAAACCTCATTCATCACAACCCCAGCTGAGAAGAACCCAAATGTCTAAGAACAGTTGGAAGGAACAAACTATGGTATATCTTTACAATGGAATATTATTCAACAATAAAAAGGAACAGAGCATTGATACATGTAACAATATAAATGGGTTTAAAAACCACTGTGGGCCATCTTGTCTAACTGTGCCGGGACTGCCAGCATTGCGACCTCCAGAGAACCCCAGCAAAGAAGCCAACAAATTCCACAGAAAAGCAGTGAAAAACAACAAAAATATGAAAGTTGAAAGGCTGCATAACCAGAACTAGAAAAAAGAGCAGAGGACTGTATAAGCTGTATAAGGTGGAATGGAGCCCGGCAGCACTGGTGTCACTTTAGCCAGGCAGTGCCAGAGCTGGCGGCTGCTAGCACCTAGGCTTCCAGAGACCTCCAGGAAGAAACCGGATTGTTGTGAGGCTGATGACTACAGACCATCACTGAAAGTGGTCAGAATTTCACTCCATACTTGAAGGGACCCAGCTAGATCTCGACACCGTAGCTGTAACTGAACCCATCTATTCCAGCAGCAATCCAGAACAGCAAACAGCACATCAGGACTGTAAGTTAACCAGTCATTCCAGTGGAAAACAGCTGTGCCCAGACACAGGGACTTGTGTGGCAAGGAAATAGACTTACAGGGTCCTGAGACTCTGTAAATCACTCCTGCAGAGGTGGGGGTGGCAACTACTATCTTGGACACAGCAGAAACATGGTTTAGTAGATAGTCCCTAGAGGCAGGCAGGAGGGAACTGCAGTCAGCAGTTTGAGGAGCACCAGAGGCCAACAAGGGCCCCCAGGAGTGCAGCACCCCAGGACAGGGATGGTGTCCCTGGGGCTAAGGAACAGAGTCACCCAAGCCCCTGACCTGCAATTGTGGAATCTCTTCCTTCCAGACCTTGGGCCTAGGGCAGAGAGTGGCATCAGCACCATCTGGACCAGACCATGCCAAGAAACCAGAGGTCCTGCAGAGGATCCCAGCCACAAGGTGAGAATTTGATACTCTGTCTACCAGCAGAATTTGTACCTGGCATGCATGTATGCTAGTGACTGAAAGTACCTCATGTGACTATAACAAGCAGATGGTCTCAGGGACCATCAAAGCTCAGTGAGCTGGACAGTAAATTTGGAACATAGCAAGCACTGACTTTGCTGAGCCTAATCCCACAGGTCACAGAGGCCAGAGGTCAGCACTCTGCAGTATTATGGGCTCGCAATAAGCAGAGCAGCAGCAGTCTCTGGGGTGCATTAAGTCCCAACCATCAGGCTACAGGATCTGAATAGAACATCATAGTCTCGGGCCCTGTGGAGTTTGGGCCAGGAGAACACAGTGGCCTGCAGCCAACCAGAGACTCTTGTTTGGTTGCACTAAGAACTGTATCTAGTAAAAGATGCTCTGGGGGACAAACTCAAAACTTTGATTATCTGAGTCAGATTGGTAGAAGTGAAGATATACCCCCAGCATAGACCTTATTATAGAGGGATAACAAATAAACACAGGACTGACACACAAAGAGCAAGCAGATGCCAAGACAACAGAAACACAAACCTGAGAACTCTGAAAATATAAGAACAAGGAATAGTGAGGAAATAATAAACTCCTACAACTCAACAACAATGGAGATCACCAATACTGATCTGCAAGAAATGCAAGAAAGATAATTCTGAGTTTTGATCTTGAATATGATGAAAGGCCTCAAAGAAGGTGTACAGTAAATGAAAGAGAAAATTAAGGCTTTAAGAAAGAATCAGAAAGGAGTCAATAAATGAACTGAAGACAGAAATAGAAACCAACTCTGAATGTCTTTTAGCTCCTTTAGCATCCCAGAAAGCAGACACTGTTATTCTCTGAGACTCAGAGAAATCACTTACCCAGGAGACAGCTATTAATTCAATCCAGGTTTTGATTCCAGGGATGTTAAAGTTGAGTCCTGGTTTCTTTCCATCATATCATGTACTCTTAAATTGTGCCTGGAGTGCTGTCACAGGATGGAAGGGAGGGGGAGAGAAAGAGAAAGAGAGTGAGAGAGGAGAGGCAGAACGAAAGGTTACACAAATGCTGGGCTTTTTCTTTGGGGGGCATGATACAAGTTAGTACACTAGGAAAGAGGACCTGAGCCACAGATTATCTACTGGTATAATCAAATATCAACATCAACATTCAGGCACATGTGAGAAGTTGAAAGTCATCTCTGAGGGGCTTTGATCTAGTCCCATATCTGTTGCACTGGGAAGGGCTGCGGTCAGGAAACAGAGTGGCAGGTGAGGGCCCAGGCAGAATTGTCAGGCAAAATTCACCTCAAAAAGAGCTGAAATTAGGCTCTCTTTGAAGTTCATTATCCTCAGCTCACCCTTGGACCTCCAGCTACTCTTCCACTCCAGCTTCCTTTCTTCTTCCTCTTCTCAGCCTGTCCCGGTTGGGTTTTTTGCCCATGACTCTCACCCTCAACCAGAGACAGAGGATCCAAAGGCAGGAATCAGGCAGAACTGGGTTTCAACTCAATGTCACTTCATGGCATGTGAAGTTTGGAAAGTTGTCCTAGTGTTTAATTTCTGAGGAGTGCATTACATCATGTTATATGTTATGTTACATTACGACTGTTATAGGACAATCTTATTCATGGCATTATTATGAAGATCGATGAGATAATGCATGCAAGATTTCTAGCAGGTTTCCTAACACACTGCAAATGCCAATAAATTACACATACACTGTCTAGGCAACCTCCTGGAACTCAGAGACTCTTGTCTCTTCTGTCTACCACAATTATGCTCTTTTTGAAAGGTTACTTATGGTCCCCTTTTTTCCAGAAATCTTTTCCAGAGAAATCTAGTCCACTAAACAAGCAACCAATGTTTTCTTTTTTTTTTTTCTACTAATCCAAATTTCCTTTCAGCATTCTCATGATTGTATGATACTAGTTACATTTATGTTCATCTTTCTCCCCTACCTACAACCTCCATTGGGAGAGGACTGATAATCTACTAATGAGAAGGTTGTGATTTCTATTTCCCTTCAGTTCTGTCACTGCAGGAAAACTGATTTCACTTTTTTGTACCTCCATATACTCAGCTACAAAATTGAAACAATAAGACCTCTCTCATCACCCACTTTTTAGGGTTAACATAAGAGCTCAAAAAGATGTATGTGTAAAATATTTAGAAAACATAAGGCATTGTTATTCAAATGTAGGGCTTCTTAGGAGTTTTAATTTTTAGCTCTGTGATCATTTAGCTTTTGATGTGGAGTAAGCAACCACAAATTCTCAGTGGGCATATGACAATGAACGTTTGTTCCTCACACATCTGTGGAGCTGAGCTGATCCAGGCTGGGCTTGCATCCACATCTGAAGGGTGGCTGGAGTTTGACTGACCATGCCAGGCCTAGCTGGATCAAGGTGACTCTACATGTTTCTCAACCTCCTCCCAGGATTAGTGGACTACACCCAAGCATGGAAGAATAAGAAAGGATGTGAGGCATGCATGGTGCTTGAAGCCTAAGCTCAGAACTTGCACACCACCATTTCTATTGGCCCAGGAAGTCACATGGCTGAAATCAGAGGTAGGGGCTATACATTGCCTACCGTGGGAGGTTTTTTTGTTTTTGTTTTTAAGTTTCATGAGAGCCTAGGTACAGGAAGGTGTGACCATTAGGGACATTATAGCAATCTGTCACACTGTGTTCCTTGACTAGTGCTAGGACAGAGTTCTCTGGAGACTTGCTGTTTCTGGAAAGGAAGATGAAAGGGCTTATGTGGAGAGATCGTGTTCATCACCTCTATCAGGCTGACTGGTTCAGGACCTAGGGACAGAACTCCTTCCTTCTGTAAAGGGTTAGCTGGTGAAGGAGATAGAATCAGCAGTGTCAGATTTGGCCTCTGCTTTTAGTTCTACCCATTGCTCTTCTGAACAAGCATAGATACATTCTTTTCTCCCCACAGGGTTATTGCTTTCACAACAGTGGAAAGATGAGTATGATATTTTTCTCTCCTTCTTTCCCAGTATCCCTGCATTCCTGTGAGTTCCCGAGGAGCTGGAAGAGAAATATATATATCATCGCACTATGGAATTCTCATCTCAGACCGTCTCCACTCTCAAGTCACATTCATCCCCACAAAACTTCCTTCAGGGCCAGTTATGCTCCTTAGGATACCAGATACCCATAAACAGATGACTCCAGCCGCTGTGGCTTCCCAGCAATGAGATTTTTGCTGGGCGGGTTTATTTGTAAATGAGCTCAAAGAACCAAGTGAAAGATCTCAGGGCCAGAAATAGTGGATTAGAAAATATCAAACAAGAACAGCCTCTTCAAGGGAAGATGAGGATGGGGGTGGGGGGGTTGATTGATTGACAGGCTAACATCCAGGGCTCCAGATGTCCTTCAAAAGGAGTCTCCCAAATTATTGGAGCCCTCACAGTAAGTGAGAAGGAAAATGGTTTGCAGCATTTCTTATTGGGTCCACATGAATCCATTAAAATTAATCGTCAAGGGTATTTGAAGAGTGAGGAGTATGCACATATGTGTATAAACATACACACTCAAGCATAAATGTACTCACACATATATATAAGCAAAAAGCTCAGTGTTGGTATTACCAATGCTTTTGTATCCCCAGAAATTAAATCCAGGATCTGGAGTCCTGCCATTTAGGTAATCTTCTTGTTTGTTTTTAAAATTAAAACCACTGCTTTTTCAAAGAGAGTAAAAGAGAAAAATGTAGCGGAGCAGCTACTAACTTACATGGGGCTTAAAACTGCTCAGGAAGAATCTGCTTATAACTGCAAGCCTGGGTACCCAGAAACTTGTTTCAAATTCATTAGATATGAGATAGTTAGATGCCTCTTAGAGTGGCATTGACATGCCTGAAAGGGGCTCAAACCTCAGACCCAATTTTTGGCTTTCCTGAGAGGTTCAAGGCTGGAGTGACAACTTTACTAATCCTATCTTCAACTTGGGAACAGATATTCTACATCTGGTATGTTCAGATGACTTAATCTCTCTTTGTCTTCTCGAATCACTGATTGATTCATTCCTTCATTCAAAAAATATTTAGCGAGCACATCCAACCTACTAGGCACTGTGCTAGGTTCTGAGATATGGTGGTCAGAGGTGAACAAGACAGAGATGACCTTTTATCCTGTTGGTATTTATAATTTAGTGATGGGGCACAAATGACCAATTAAACCTAACTTGAGATAAGTGCTATGGAAGAAATAAATAGGATTCAGGGAACAAAGAAAACAGAATTGCAGGATGGTCAGGAAAAGGTGACACGTAAGCTATATATTTGGAGACCTTACCTCTGAAACTGAGAATTTCAGAAAATGTGTAGTTCTCTCTCAGAAACAAAGCAGCATTTGACCTGCTGTAGTGGAAGTTAAGGCATGATTTAATGAAAGTGTTTAGGAGTTTTGGTTAGTCCTCTCAGCTATGCTGGAAGTGGGTATGGGAACTTAATATACTCACATGGAAATCCTAGGAGTATCCATGACTACTTCTGATTCTGATGACAAGGCCGTTTGAATCAGCCTGGTCCCATTGAGCATAATTGTTTTCCATCGTCCTTATTAAAAATAGAAGTAAATTTGAATCAATATAAATAAGTTTTGAAGTTAAACATCAAAAGAATTTCCAAATCACATGAGTCATGAACTTTTTCTCTTAATGAGGTAAAGCTGAGTCTGAATAAAGCAATTAGGAGTGAATTTAGATGAAGATCAGAAGATGATAAAGATTAATTGTCACAAAATGTAGTAAATAAAATCTAACACCACATTAAGAAAATAACACTTTATGACCAGGTAGCAGGTAGAATTTTTTTTATTGCAAGAATGCAAATTTTATTCACTTCTAAGAAGTACATTAGAAAGATACCACATCAATACATCTAAGAAGAAAAATCAGAATTATTCCCACATATGATGAAAAAGCTTTTGGAAAAAAATTCAACATATATTTCTAACAAAATCACACAAGAATGTAGGAATTGATAGTTCCTTAACAAGATATAATATATAGAGTTTGGGCATGGTGTGTAATCTCAGTACTTGGGAGGTTAAAAAAGGAGGATCTCAGATTCAAGCGCAGCATACAGTAATTCAGTGAAACCCAGTTACAACATAAAAACTGAAAAGGGCTGAGGGGTGTAACTCAGAGGTAGATCCCCTCTGGAATCAGTCCTCAGTACTACAAAACAATATATATAAAGAGAGTTTGATCTTAAAACCAGTATCTTACTTAAGGAGAAAATATTAGAGGAATAGCTATTACAAACAAGAAAAAGGCAAGAATATCATTATCTCATTTTATTTAATATTGTACTAGAGATATTAGCCAATGCTAGTAAACAAAATGTATCATGGTTATAAGAATTGGAAACAAAGAAATAAAAATATTATTATTTGTAGATGATATGATTGCATACATGGAAAATTCAATCAATGACAAAACTAACTTGGATAATAAAAGATTTCACTATGTTTAGAAAAGATAGTAGAACTTAAAGTTAGCGTTCAGAAATCAATAGTTCTCATATAAGTAATAACCACTTAAAGGAAATGATAAAATGCATATAAAATAGCAACAAAGAAGAGAAAATATTGAGGAACAAGTTTGTAAGAATTTGCAAAAATCTGAAGGAAAGAACTTTAAATATTCCTTAAAGAAACAAACCCAGAATTAAACAAATAGGAAAACACTTGTTTATGCTTAGAATGTTTTAATATCATAAGGATGTCACTTTCACCTGGGTTTATTTATAAATTGAATGTAATACTAAAAGATTTCCTCTGCTTTTGGACAGACAAAATATATATCAAAATAGCCATTCTACCAAAACTGATCTATAGAATCAATCCAATCTCTATCAAAATACCAATAGCATTCTTCACAGAGCTAAAAATCAGTCCTAAATTTCATATGGAAAAATAAAAGACACAGGATAGCCAAAGCAATTCTCAGCAATAAAAATCATGTAGGAGGCATCATAATACCTGACTTCAAATTATACACCAGACCTACAGTAATAATAATAAAAAAATCCAACATGGTATTAGCACAAAAACAGACACATAGAACAATGGAAAAAAAAAGATACAGAAATCCACACACTTATAACTAATTGGTTTTTGACAAAGTTGCCAAATAACAAATTTTTGAGAGAAAAGCAGCCTTTTCAACAAAATGGTGTTGGGAAAACTGGTTATTCATCTGTAGAAAAATAGAATCAAATCCCTACCTCTTACCCTACACTAGAGTCAACTCAAGATGGATCAAAGACCTGAAAATTAGACCAGAAACTCTGAAATTACTAATGAATTAGTAAAGAAATTTACTAAGAATACCAATGCCAATTTCTATATCATGTATGGGGGAGGGCATAGGTCCAACACTCCAACATATAGGAACAGGTAGAAACTTCCTCACTAAGACCCTCAAAGCTCAGGAAATTAAAACAAGAATAAATATATAGAGTGGAATTAAACTAAAAGGTTTCTGCTCAGCAAAGGAAACCATCAAGAGTCTAAAGAGAGCCTACAGAATGGGAGAAGATCTTTGCCAGCTACTCCTTCCCCTGGTAGAGGACTGATACCTAGAATAAGCAGAGAACTTAAAAGACTTTACACTAAAAATATATATAACCCAATCAGGAAATGGGCAATTGACTAGAATAGACACTTTACAAAAGAAGAGACACAAATGGCCAATAAATATATGAAAAATGTTCAACATCATTAGCAATCAGGGAGATGTAACTCAAAACTGCACTGAGATTCTATCTAACCCCAATTAGAATGGCAATCATCAAAAAGTCAAACAATAATAAATTCTGGTGAGAATGTGGGGAAATAGGAACTCTTCTACACTATTGGTGGGATTGCAAATTATTTCAGCCAGTATAGAAATCAATGTGGAGATTCCTCAGAAAACTAGGAGTGGATCAACTATGTGATCTACCCATACCACTCCTGAGTATCTTACCAAAGACACTGAAATCAGAGTATTATAGTAATAAATGCATATCCATGTTTATAGCAGCACAATTCACAGTAGCCAAATTATGGAACCAATATAGGTGTCCATCAGCAGATGAGTGGATTACAAAATTATGGGATATATACACAATGGGATTCTACTCACAATAAAGAAGAATAAAATTGTCATTTTCAGGAAAATGGATGGATCTGGAGAACATTATGTTAAATGAAATTAGCCAGTCACAGAAAGTGAAGGGTCATATGTTTTCTCTCATCTGCAGAAGCTAGGGAGTAATCAGGACACCAGAGGGACTTTAGATAAAGGAGGAGAAACCCCAGTGGAACCAGAGAGGTAATCTAAGAAAAGGTCAGGGAAAGGAAGAATTACTGAAGGCAACACTTCTGTGGACATTTTGTACATACATAAGAATACCAATGCCAATTTCTATATCATGTATGGGGGAGGGAGTGGGGAGGGAGCCGAGGGGAAAACTTACCAATTGCTGTGTGTGTGCATATCACTATTACTACTTAATATATTAAGATATAAGACTATAATACACCAATAAAAATAAATAAAATGTAATCCTAATAAAAATATTATACGTAAAAATTTTATAGGGAAATTGATGCTAAAGTTTGTATGGAAAAATAGGCATGAAAGCATTAGAAATTAAAATTAAGTTACAATGAAAGATTAACCCTGCATGAATTTAAAATAGACTTAAATTTCTGTAATTAAATCTGTGTTCACATTATGCATGAGAAGACAAATCAATGAGTGAAATAAAATATAATCCTGAAATGGATCCAAGCATATATGAAAATTTAATATATAGTAACATAGACACGCTAATCACTTGATAAACATTTGAAAAAATAAGATCCGTATCTTAAACATATACATGAATAAGCTTCAAATATATCAGCTATAATACATGCAAAAAATTAAAATATTAGCCAGATGCCATGATGCATACCTGTAATCTCAGAATTTGGGATGCTGAGACAAGAGAATCACAAGTTTGAAACCAGCCTAAGCAACTTAGTGAGACTCTCACTAAGCAACTTACTGAGATCCCATTTCAAAATAAAAAATAAAAAGGGCTGGGGTGTCTAGCTTGGAAGCAGAATTACCCTAGATTCAATTTCCAGAAAAAAGAAAGTGTGTGTGTGTGTGTGTGTGTGTGTGTGTGTGTTTTACTCCCAGTGCACAGACACACACACACACACACACATATATGTAGCTTAACATATATTTATATATAGTAAGCTTATATTATAAATTTATAATTCTAGTTAGAAAAAATATGAATGAATGAATTTCTGATATGTAACTGATCTAGGCCCGTTTGTGACTTGAAACCCTGCAATAAAATTAATAATAATACATTTAACTTGACTATATAAAATTTGAAAGAAACAACTTTGCTTGGCTAAAACATCATAAGCATTAAAATAAAAAGCCAAGGAACAAACTTGAACAACTATATTTTATATATGTCACAAAGAGCTAAAGTCCCAAAGAATACAGAACTTTTAAAATTGAGGGGAAATAATAGAAAAATGGACAAAATATGTCCAAGTACAACTTTAAAAATGGTTCACCAAACATGAGAAGGAGGGAGAGGGGAGGGAATGGGGCGGGAATTGGGGAAGGGTTAAATGAGTGATGTGTGCATTTTTGCCTCTATCAGCTTGTACTTAACAAAGATGTATGATTACAATGAACCAATAAAAATATTAAAAATGGTTTTTAAATACATAATTTTGTTCAGTGTTCAGATGTCCTGAAATTTATAAACATATGTTCAAATATGTTTCTCAAATTAGATAAATGAAAATTAAATCTAAAATGAGATACCATTTCTCACCTCTCGGAATGGAAGAATAATTTAAAATGCTTGACATATTCTGTTGACAAAACCATGAGAAAACAAACACTCTTATTGCTAATAGGAATGAAAAATAATGATGCAACACTTTGGAGAGGAAGTTGATAACATCTAACAAAAATACATATATGTTTATCTCTTGATCTAGCAATCCTTCCTCTGGTAATTTATTCAAAATGATCTCTCCGACAATAAGAAAATCCACATGCACGAAGTTCTTTGTTGCACTATTGTCTATAATTGCAAAATATTGGAAATAACCTAAATTTCCTTGTATTGTAGATTGAGTAAACTATGCCACAGCGACTCAGTGGAGTACTGTGGAATTGTAAAACAAATGGTAAGATATCTGTGTCTGATATGGAGTGAATTCAGCATATTTTATTAAGTAGAACAGCAAAGAGCTAAAGAATATGTATAAAATATATACTATGCTAGCTTTCATGTAAGAAGTAGTAATATTAAAAATAACATGTATATTTGTAGTATTAATTTAATATGGCCAAAGGAAATTTAGAAAGAATGTACCAGACATAAATGAAATTTGTTACCCATATCAAAGTCAATCACTAAACTGAACATGAGAAGGGAGGGGGGAGGGAAAGGGGTGGGGATTGGGGAAGGGCTAAATGAGAGATGTGTGCATATATGTCTCTACCAGCTTGTACTTCACAAAGATGTATGATTATAATGCACCAATAAAAATATTAAAAAATAAAGTTTGTTACCTATAGGGGAGGTGAGAAAATAGGGGGAAGGGATTAGTGTGGGCAATAGCAGATGGTGCTTCTTTGAGCATAAATCTTTTTGTGTGTGTAACTTTTACTTCAAGAACTAGGTTAACATTTTATATATGAGAATCTGATTGTATTATAATGAAAACAGTACTCTATTTACCTAGGAAAAAATTAAAACTAACACAAACAACTTTTTTTTATTCAGTTCTTTGACAATATACCATTAGGCTAAATACATAAAGAAGTATAGATGAATATTGAACTCTAATTAGATGTTTCATATTCTAGAGAGAAATGTGTCAGTAATTTGAGAACAACTTTCTGTGAAACATAGAAATAAACAAGGGAGCACATGAATAAGTATATGAAGGATAAAAGAGGCCAATTTTCTCATGGTTGAAGAAGACAATTAAAAATATGTTAAGAAAAAATTCCAGAATGTAAAAAATTATAGATTGTAGGTATTAGTATAAAAGTTCATGGGTTGATTAAATATATACTAACATTTAAAATATATTTTAATGTATGCATATTTGATATATATGTACATACAAATATATTCCTGTAAATATATTTCTTCATTGAAAGTATCAGAAGCAATGGCACTCCAGTAAAAATAAACACATCTAATGCTAAGACTTTGGTTTCTAAATACCATTCCTCCATAAAAAGAATCAGTGTTACACGAAGAAGTAGCCAATTCCATGGCATGGTTGGGGAAGAAAGATACAAAATAAGCCTGGACTATTTTATTCAGGAGCCACTATGAGCAGCTCCCCACTCTCTGAGTGTTGAAAATTTAAACATCAGAATAAATACTTACTAGGTAGTTACATATATTAATCATAGAATCCATGAGTCCATACTCTTGTAAATTACTGAATGAATAAATGAGGAGAAAAGAAATGCATTTTTATAATAGACTACTAATTAATAAATGTGAAAAGAATAATGGAGTTAGAAAAACCACCATTTTGCAATCACTATGATAACAATTGGTCAGGTAAAAATCCTGAATGATGGTAAACTTGTGGCTAATACTTGATGAAGAACAAGTGTATTCTCACAGATTACGCATACCACCTTAACCAATGGGTCAAGATATTGTCAATAACAGTGTAATCTTCTGACCTCATGTTCTACATGAAGAAGAGCATAGTATCTTTTCTTCTGTTATATTCTTGCCCAAATTTTGTAACATGGATCAAATCAAGACAAACAGAAAAACCAATTGGAGGACATTCATCTAAGAAACAAATTATATTCTTAGAAAATGACATGGAGCTGGGTGTGGTGGACATGCTTGTAATCCCAGCACTTGGGAGGCTGAGACAGGAGGCTCCCAGGTTCACAACCAGCTTCAGCTATTTAGTGAGGCCCTCTGCAACTTAGTGAGACCCTATTTCAAAATAAAGTTTAAAAAATAGGACCGAGGGTATAGCTTGGAGGTAGAATGCCCCTGGGTTCAATGCTCAGTTTCAAAAAAAAAAAAGTGACATAGTTATAGAAGTTTAGAAAATTGAGAAATATTCTAATGATTCATGATTCAGACTGAACCCGAAGGATAAGGAGTTCAGAGGAGTTCAGATGTCTGAGGGCATGAGAAGACATATGTCCCAACTTAAGCAGAGAACAAATTCATCCGCCCATCCTTGGTCCACCATTTTGTTCTGTTCTAGCTAGGCCTTCCAGGGATTAAATAATACTCTCTGCATCAGAGAAGACAATCCTCTTGACTTAGTCTGCTTATCTCTCCCAGAAACATCCCCTGACAAACCCAGCATCCTTTTCCCCAGTCAAGTTGACATAAAAAATTAAACAGCACAGAGCCGGAACAAATAATGAGTTGGAAATAATCAGGTCTTTGTGAAAGGAGCTATATACATTCTGACTTAGGCTGGAAGGTGAGAGTGGTGAGTAAGATGATTAAAGTTCAGGAGGCTAAAGCTGCTGGAAAGAACATGAAAGCCTTAACCCTTTTATGGAAACAATAATATTGCCAATCATTCCTGGAAATGAACTTTGGTGGGATAAAACTGGGCAACACATGATTAATACCTATAATAAAAATTAGATTTGAGAAATATGTGTTGAACTGAGCTAAGCCCTATAGTTCCCAATTGTTTGTAGAACGCCCACACTGTGTGGCCACTGCATTAGGCATTAGGATCCAAAATGCTTGGAGGGGTCTGAGAGCTGAGGTGGCTAAACCTGGATCCAGAAGGCATTGGTCCAACCCTTTTATTTACAGATGGCAAAACTGATGGCCTGTATTATACAGCCAGTTTGTGATGCATTAAGGAAAAAACTCCTGTGTGGACAGTGAGGTGTGCCTTTGAGGTGTGCTGCTGCCATTGTTACCACCAAAGATTGAGTACAAAGAGACACAAATGGAGACCAATTGAGAGTTGTTACTGCTATAGATGCTTCTTCCAACAAAACCTTGAAAGATCTAATCTACTACCTGGTTGCTATTTTGGCCTGGGCTGTAAGAATCCAACCTAGAAGAAAATCAATCATTATTCTACACCTCTCAACATCCAATTGCAGTCACTGAGCTGTTCTGAAGAGTCTGATTACATACTAGATGCTGTCCATATTTGTCATTCACTTAAGTGATGACTAATTATTCTATCATTCTTTCACTTGTCTTCAGTGATTGTTCTTAGAGTTGTTTACCATCAGTGTTTCCTCCAGTTTCTCTACTACTCCATCACTTTTCTTTTTGGCCATACCATTACTCTCCTCAGTTAATTTCTTTCAGCGTGTGTGTGTGTGTGTGTGTGTGTGTGTGTGTGTGTGTGTGTGTGTTTTCTGTGCATGTCAGCATGAATTTATTCCCTTACACCTAGTAAATTATGAAAACCATTTCTGTTTAAACATTGCCCACACTTAGGCTCTGTATTAGTCTTGGCTCAGTCCTGTAAAACCTCTCTCTGATGTCTGTGCCCCCCATTATTCATCCCCCTGCCTCACCCCAACCCAAAGAACCCAGCTCCAAAACACCTGTGCAAGTTTCCTGTGAATCCAAAGTTAATGTTTCCATCCTGGGATTACAAGGTATGGTCTGGCATTTCCTCAGTGCACCCCTCTAAGTCTACCCCACACTTTATGGAAGTTAATTCCTGGCCTTCAACAATAGTTATTCGTGTCCTCTGCCTCCTATTTGATTTAGTAAACAGGAATCTCTGGCAGGTCATTGAAGGGAGGAGAGGTATTCGTTCCTATGATATTCTGTCCTTGTGGATCATCTTGGGCTGTCTGTGTCCCTTGGCAGGTCACCTTCCTGTTAGCAATGCTTTCCACACAGTTCTCTCTGTCTCTGGGTTTTAATAGCACTCCCTCTCCTTGCCTTTTAATGCCTAAGACTAATTATGGAACATGCTGTTATTGGTACATGGGTGCTGCATGATCCATTATAATTTTACTACTCCTTGTAAATAAAACCTTTAATAAACTTTTCCCAAATAACCCAATTTCAGTGCAATGTCTATTTTTTTGCTTGGATTCTTATGGATATGCATGTATAAACACACACACACACATATGCACACACGTACACACACATACTCCCAATAAGGGTATACATGGACTATAGAATATATGGGATTCTATGAGGGAACCTTATTGGAAGAAAAATAATGGGAGATGTATTTGGAGACAGATTAGAGTTTAATTGATCTGGCTGTTATCAACTCAATGGGAATGCCTTTTTTGAATTTGTCTCCAATCTAGATTAACCAAGCAGTTAGCAAAATGTTCCCTATTGACATGATAGATTTTAGGGAAACCACAGATCTCTTGCGGAGTGTTCTGTAATCTATGAACCTCTTCCTAAGAAACACAGAAATAATCAATTTTGTATGTAATTTTAGATCTTCACAGATCCTTAAAGTTCATTCATGATCCACCAGGGTTAAAGACTTGTGTTTTGAATAGAGAAAATATTCACAGCCTCTGTAATATTAGGCATCTCCAGAGAAAGTCTGGTATCCTTCAGTAGCTCATAGCATTTTTTACATTAGTTTCACATACCCCTTCCCCAAGTCTGAGCATGTGGCTCTATGTTGCTTCCTTTCCATTTGGGTTTTCCTACCTTCATTTTGGACTTCATTTACCAGAAAGGCACATTTTCTAAAGTCCTGTGTTCACCTGCAAACTCTCTAGCACTAGAACTTTGAGGGTGGTCTATTAGAGTAGAAGGGAGGAGACAGGTGAGTAGCATTAATTAGAAATCTTTTTAGACCTTTTGCTACTAATAAGAGACTGTGTCCATTATTATCAAAGAGGTCTGAATTTACATTTCTAAAATCAGCTATGATGCACCAATAAAAGCACATTATAAAAATAAAAAAAAATAAAAACAGCTATGTGTTTGGACAACAGCCACTCTTTTTTTTTTATCTTTCCTGGTCCTAACTGACTTTCCAAGGAAGCATAAAATAAGCCAACCATTCAGAGAAACAAAAACAAACAAAAGAACAAAGAAAAAAAACAAAAATCCCCAAACTTCACCTCTTCTCCTCTTCTTCCCTTCTTGTCTTTTTTCTTGTTTGACTCTTTCCTTCTCTCTTGTTTTTCTGCTTTCTTTTGATAATTAAACTTAAGACTATATTCAGAGGGAAGAAGTAGAAAATAGAGGCTAAAGACAGATAACATAGAAGAAAAGTGTTCTAGCATGAGATCCTAAGGAGGAGGAGGGCCCATGCTAAGAAGGGTGGCAGGGGGACCCCTTTTGTTCATTGTCTTTATTATTTTTCTCTCTTCCGACTGATTCCCCTACTCTTTTCTTACGCTTTCTTCCTTCAATCACATTCTACACAAGATAGTCCACAAATAAGCGCTAGCATGTGTGTGCCTTCACCTGTACATGGGTGCCTGCATGTGTGTGTGTGTGTGTGTGTGTGTGTGTGTGTGTGTGTGTGTGTGTACACAAATGTTTCTGGATAATCACATGCACCTGTCCTGAAGATCCTCATTTTTTTCTAGTGGAATCACATCAGTTCCATTTCCAGAATATAAACTTTGTTGAGAGGCAGAAAGAAAATTTTTGTAGGAAGCGTTCTGACCCCAGAAGAAAAGATAATGGCTCCATCTCTCAACCAATGACCTTTGCTCAGGACAAAGGACATCTCTTCTCTGCTTTGAAGTAAGCAGATATATTTGGTCAGGCATGGCATGGGCTTCTTGACCTCCTAAGGGCACACAATAAATCCGAGGGTGGGAGTGGGGGAAGGATGTTGTTAGATGGAAAAGACCCAGAGCTTCCCCCACTAAAAGTACAGAGGAGAGAATGGCAGTTGATGTGCGATAGGCACATCATCCTAGTAAGTACCAAAGAGGCACAGTGAGCTGGGGCTCTGATCCAGTTTCCACTTGGCCTGCCCACTGGAAATAGCTACTCACTGGGCCATTGGGTTCTTTCCACTAAACAGCAGTTTAGGGTAGGTGGGAAGAAGGGCTGGTTCAGCAAGAAAATCAGAACAATTCTAGTACCAAAGAAGCCCCTATCTAAATGTGTGGGACAACCCATCCTAAATAAGAGAAGTAGAAAGAAGAAATTAAGGAAAGACAGAACCACTAACTACACCAGAGTACTCCTTCACTTCCCCTTATATTAGCAGATTATCTTCTGGGAGGAAGAGATGGAAAGCTAGTCTGACTTTGCCAGAGCAATTGAGAAATACAGCAGGCAGACTCTCAGTGCCTGAGTTGTCCGAGTGGGTATTATGACTCCACTCCCTTTTCAGAGTTTCTACTACAGCTGGACCCCAAGAAGCCTGATCTCTGACCTCTTATTTCTAAAGCCTCTTTAGCAGTTTCTTGTGTTCCAGAGTCCAGTGGTGTCTGAGTCTTCCTAGGGCATGTGACAGCAGCCCTCAGCAAACTCTACTCAGGCCCAGAGACATTGGAAAGGCTGGATCCATGCAGAAGGTATCATCTAACCAGCCCCCCAGGCAAGTTTCCCCTCCTAGACGTCTACAGGTGTCCATTAAGGCTGGAAACATAGATAATGTGATTTTATTTTATTTTTACAGATTAAAAATGTTCTTGGCAATATAATGTATATTTGTCTATATTCTCAGAATTTATGGACAAATGAGGGTGGTCAGTGAGATTCCTGCTGTTGGGAATAGATTATTTTGTCTAATATTTATCTTTTCATTCACTTCTGCCAAGAAAGCAGTATGTTTGAGGCTATATTATGGGTGAGATAATATACAGGACACATATGTGCATAAGATAAACTGCCCTTGAGCAGTTTACAGTGAGCTACATGGAAATAATACTTATAGTCCTGTAAATAATGCAAGGTGGAGCACGTCTATGTCTCTGTACTCAACACAAAGTGTGGTTAAGTGTCCACTTAGGTCTCTTTTACACTCTCAGTGACAGAAACCAAGCTCTAACTTAAGCAAAAGGGAATTATTTAATAAAAACTTATTTAAAAAAGAAATTATGTATTGAAAATAAGTAGGAAATTTATTGCTTCACATATCTGGCAAGCCCAAAGGCAGGGCTGGCTTTAGATATAGATATATCCAGAGAGTTGTATTCAGACTCTGCCTGAGAATGAAACCAACATACAGAGCAGGTCATGGAGCAGTGAGACTACTCTCTCCAAGTGCAAAGCACTCGCCCTGCAGACCTCCTTCTTTCCAGATCCCATCTATCAAATCTCTGAGAAGACCCTGATTGCTCCTGCATGGCCTCATCACCAAATCTTAACCCATTCCTCCTCACTGGAGATGAAATATTTGAATTGGCCATGATAGGACAGGAGCCTACCAGGTGAATGGAATGAAGAAGAAATGAAGTCCTTAATTCAAAGAGGATGCTGGTTGAGGCAATCACAAATATTCCTACTGTGAGGCAGATCTGCAGGAATTGTTCTTGGCCAATAGATAAATAGTACAAAGAAGATGGAATGAAAAATACAAAGATCTCTACAGAAAAAATAAAGTACAGAAGAAGATAGAATTTATGCAGCAGTGTGTCAATCACAGAATGGACTCTACCTTGGTGTTCAGGAAGAGGAGCAGAGGAACACAGGGCTTAGGGGGAAGGTGAGGAGCCCTGGATGCCCACTAAACATTTGTTCTGTGGGACATGTGGAACAACTAAGAATAGATTAAGCCAGAAAAATGATTCTGTCTTCAGAGTGTAGGGTGGATTGAGATGGAAGAAATGAAGAGATGAATGATGGAGGAATTTATTCCAGTAATGCAGGTGAAGGGCAATGGGAGAGGATCCAAGCTGGGTGGTGGCAGCAGAACTGAAGGCAAGGACACACTGCAGCTAACCTGTCCAGTTGACCATGAGGATCAAGGTAGGGGAAGGAGTCAAATGATGCTGAAGTTTCTTGGAGGGAAATGGCAGTGAGCAGTAAGGCTGTATCTTTCCTTCTGTCATCTCTCATGGGTGTGTCCAGCAAAAGAAGTTTCCACTGGAAGTTATTGTGTTAATCAGCTTTCCCTTACTATAACAAAATACCTGAGATAATCAATGAATGAGGAGAAAAGGCTTGTTTGGGCTCACAGTTTCAGAGGTTTCAGTTCATGGTTACTTAGTTCTGTTTCTTGGGCCTGTGGTAGTTCATCATGGCTGGAGACTATGGCAGAAGAGACCTATTCATCTCCTGGTACCTGGGAAGCCGAGACAGACAGAGAAAGAGAGAGAGAGAGAGAGAAAGAGAGAGAGAGAGAGAGAGAGGGAGAGAGAGAGAGAGAGAAAGTGGCCAGGGTCCCAATATCCTCTGCAAGGGCATCCCCCCAATGGTCTAACTTCTTTCCACCTCCTAAGGTTCCACCTCCTTCCAAAAGCACCACAGGCTGTGAACTAAGCCTTCAACACATGGGCCTTTGGAGGATATTCAAGATCCAAACTAGCAGTTACAGAGAATGTTGTTTATTTCTAAGGACTGAGTTTCTGATGCTTTCATTTCTTGATAGAGAGATCTTCCTTGTTGTTGAGCAGGAGTGGTATTCATACGACTAACCAACTATGTAACATCCTCTTAATTAGATGCCTCCCTGTAGTCACCCTCCTGTCTGCTCCACAACAGATGCAGAGGACAGGGTTCTTCTGGCTCTCCCTCAGTACTTGGAAAGCATTGATGACCTGGGACTGGTTCTGAATGAAAAGATACCATTTAGTACCTGAGAAAGGGAACTCAGATGAGAGTGTTGGTAACTGACTTTAAAGGACATTCAAAGACAGTTTATAAAATTTATGCTAGGCTACAACTAAGATAAAAATGGAATTGTGTCTAAACAGCCAACCTTAAATTAATTAGGATGTCCAAATTATTCCATCAATGGCTTCAAGAGTTCAGAAGGCACTGCGTACTCCTTACTCCTACAGGTAGCACAGGGCTCTTTAATGGCATCTCTGACAACCTTGCAACCTACAATACTGTTGTCACAATTTCTCTTGGACCAGGATAAAATGTATGCACATAGGCTGGGGAGGTGCTCTTGTGTCTCCAGGGGCATGTAGTAGATACAACACTGGGAACTTGCTGTTGAATAGGGAGGAAGTCAGAAGAAGGCATGGCTTGTGGTTCAGGGCTGGAGGGAGTGGCTAGGGACGACAGGTGGAATTGCTGACATCAGCCTGCACCACACTGCCAACACCCAGAGATGTGGCCTAATAAAAGGGTGCCAGCTCGAGGCAGGGCGTGGGCTCTGGGGGAGGAATAGATTGCTGTTGTGGTCCCCAGGAGCTGGATCAGAGAGGAGTAGAAAAAAACATAAGCTGGAGGGAATATGCTGAATAGGTAAACCAGTGAGGAGACAGGATTGTCTACTAAGGGATGGCAAAGCAGAGGGAGTAGAGCTGGAGAGAGATGAGCTGTCAGCTCTAAACAGTATCGCATGTGATGTGCAGACACGTGGCTGGGAAGAGTGCTTACACCCCATTCCCTGATCTGAAGGGTTTGCTAGATCACCCCATCTTCTGCTTTTCCTGTAAACGAGGATGGTACCAAACCCACAGAGAGACTTTGGGATGTGGATAAAAATACGAATATGTCCCTGTCCTCTCACTGCTGTCTTCAAAATAAGACGCCTCTACCTGGACAAATCTCCTTTTTCCCACCCCTCTACCTAAGAACATTTTTTTTCCCCCAACACTGGAGATTGAACCCAGGGGCATTCTACCTCTGAGCTACACCCCAGCCATATTTTATTCTTTATTTTAAAATGAGGTCTCACTAAGTTGCAAAAGTTCTCACTAAGTAGTTGAGGCTGACTCTGAACCTGCGATTCTCCTGTCTCAGTCTCCCAAGTACTGGAATTACAAGTGTGCGCCACCATGCCAGGCCCTAAGCACATCTTTCAAGGCCCAGCTCAGAGTCACTCTGGTCATGGAGACTTTCTCTACACTCATGGGTCAGTGCCTTCTCTCTGTGCTGGACTCTTCTTTTCTGGCCCTTTCCTTACCCAGCCTTGAATTAAATTTATCTGTGTATTTGTTTTAATCCCCGTTGCCTAGTAAATGTTCTGAATGCATGTGACCCAATAAATCCCTCCTACTCCTTGCTGCCTGGGCTCGTGTTTAGTTGCTATTCTGGTTATTAAGATTATTAACATTTATTAAGGGCATATTGTTTGCTTAGTACCATCATTCCATTTATTATTCTCCCAAATATTAGACATTAGTTTCTATTATTTTCTAATCCTTTAGATAATACATGCATTTGCTCTTTCTTTTTTTTTCCTGCAGATTAAGGAGGAAAAAATGTAACTGGTGTAGGGGGTGTTGCATGTATTTTCCGCATCCCTGATATTTCCCTCCAAATGAAAGGGCCTCTGCTAGAATAACATCTTTGGCTTCTCTTCATCTGCACACTCCTCCCCTGGGGGAGGGGTAACCTTATCAGATGAATTTAGTTTAGGAGGGAAACTGTACCCTGGTCCCTTCTTAGTCCCCTTTCTCTTACAGTGAGCCCACCTATGGGAAATACAGGCTCTGCCCTGCTGCTAGAGGTCCTGAGTTTTTCAGAGACAGAATCTGCCCTGTGGAAGAGCCTGCTGCAGTCCAGGAAGGCCTGTGGCTGGATGGGTAATTCTATAAGACTCTGGGAGTCACAATTAGAAATACCACTTGCTCCATAATTAAGCCACATTCACCAGCTTTAACAGTAACAAAGGTGACATTTTACTCCATATGCTTTATTCCCTTTTTTCTTGTTGCTCCATTGATTTGGAATTCTGTGGAAAGGGCGTGCTATTGATGAGTTGCCCTGAAACCATTACATTGTCCCTAGTAAGTTTATCATTCATTAGCATCGATTACATGGGTGTGATGCAGTGGATGAACGTGTGATAAGACCCTCTCCCTAGAGTCATGGTCATATCCTTCTTGCTTCATGACTTTGGTTCTTCTTTTCTTCAGGAGTGTGAAGACAAGCACCACCATCCTGCCCTGCCCACCATCATGAGAAGTTAATGGGGAGAAAGACAGTGACACAGAGCGAAGATTCTTAGTGCAGACCCACACTTGGCTTTGTCCCCAGCTCGATGAGACACTGGAAGAGGGATGTTTAGACCTGAATATTGGATTAATGAGCTTTAGAGGTGACTGCAAAGGCTAAAGACTTAAGGCCATCTTTACAGGTTTCTGAAAGGGTCTCTACAGTTCAATGTTCAACAAAGAGGAGATCATATTGAAAGGGCCTTTAAAAAGCCAGGGGTGAGTGTTAAGCACCTGGATCTGCTGAAGACTATAGGTCTTTAGTGTACACACAGTTATCATATTTTAAATATTCAAAGCTAAGGTGAAGGAAAGGAATGGTCTTGTCTCTGACTAGACAGTGAGTAGGTAGGTGAGTCTGGATTTGAACCCACCACCAACTGGCTTCAAAGACGCTATTCCTTCTCTCACCCTGAAGGATGGTTGAGGTGGGCCAGTTAGAAGTTGGGGGTTGGGTGGAGTTATTTGGTCAGAGTAGCGAGGAAGAGGCCATGGGGTCTGGGCCTATATGGCTGAGCTTCCTGGAGACTGGAGGAGACTGGAGATGGGTAGACAATTGCCAGCTGAGTCCATCTCTTTGGCTTCTTTAAGATCTTCTCCAAATCTGCCAAAATTCTGCTCATTGTACACTGAAAGAACACTCACATAGGCAATTGCCGCACTGACATCGCTTTGGGGAAGGCAGCAGCAGTGGTATCCAATTGTTCATCCTCAAGAGCGAGGCTCTGGCTCTGGAGTCACCTCCCTCCATGTTTCCCTCAGCCCCTGCTGCCAGCTCCCTCCTTAGAAGAACCGAGGCAGAGACTGACAAGGAGGCTAAATGTGTGCTTGTGCACAGGCGTGCTCGGGTCTAGCATGAGCCAAGAGTGAGCAGGTGGGGGGGACTGGACAGTGAGGTGGCTCTGGGCAGTCTGGTGGGGAACTTGAAAGGAAAGGGACTCTGCGCTAGAGGGCAAGAGGGTGACAAAGGAGGACCAGTTTGGCTGAGATCTAAGATATCTCTGGGGTAGGCTTGGCCTGGCAGAGGAGGAATGCTTGTTGGGAACCAGCTTGCCTGGAGTCTTGGGTCCACTGCTCTCCACAGTGCACTGGGGCACAGCCCTAGGCCTCTTGAGTGGATCTCCCATTGCTGGATAGATTCCTTTCCCAGTGGGGAGGGAGCTGGAGACTGGAGGATTGGGCAGACTGCGAGCACATGGAAAAAACACTGGACTCAGAGGAATCTTGGGATTGTCTCCTACTTGGGATCCTATCTGGGCTTGTTCTTTGAAGACAAGCAGACATAAACAATGGACCAACATAAGGAACTTTTCCTTAGTCAGTTTTCCCATCTCTTCAGTGAGGATCACAACACCCATCACGTAACGCTGTCAGAATGAAGGAGAGAACGGAGAGAAGGCAAGGACCCTGCGTGGCACATCGGAGGCCCTGAATGAATGCTAAAAGAGGCTGGTGCCGGAGAATAGCAGCCAGCCAGCCAGGAACTGCATCTCCTGGATCTCTCTTCCTTTGAAATCTTGACATTTGTTCATCACAAAATGTTTTACATTGATTTTGATTTTTAGTAAGTATTGCATTAAAATGCTTTTCATCTTGATTAGTGAGCTTTTCAGTGACCTCTTAAATTTTGTGCACAAGGTACCTTACCTGTGTTACCCCGTTGGCCTTATTTCTTAATAAGAAACTCTCCCTCCCTCTCCCTCTCCCTCTCCCTCACTTTCTCCCTCTCCCTCTCCCTCTCTCTCTCCTGGTGCTGTGAATTGAACCAGGGGCACTCTACTTCTGAACTATACTCACAGGCCTATTTTATTTGGAAACAGGGTCTTGCTATGTTGCTGAGAGCCTCCCTAAGTTGCTGCAGCTGCCTCCAAACCTGCTATGCTCCTTCTCAGTCTCCCAAGTACAATAAGCAAGTCTCTTAATTCTTCACGCCTCAGGTTCCTCATCTATAAAATGGGAAAAGAAAGCACCTACCACATAGACTTGTGCTTGTGCTGAGAGTGATATGCCTTAATGCATGCACCTCCTCTTCATCTTCAACAATCCCTGGTGCTAGTGAACACTCAGTTAATGTTAGCCATTATTCTTGGCGTTGCCATTGCTGTTCATATTGTTAGTGGTCTCTCTGCCTGGAGAGAGTCCATTCCAGAGCAGAAGTTCTCCATGGAGGGGTTTAGAGGAATGAGCTGCACTCTGAAAAGAGTGATGGATCAGGTTAGGCAGTCCAAGTTTCTCAGGCCCCTGAAGCCAGGGCAGAGGTATAAGGGGCTTCTATGGAGACCCAGGGCCAAGCATGTGGGGAAGAGGCAGCCTTGCCAAGCTCTTGCAGAAAATGCTTGCAGTGCAACTCCTCTCTGGAGACGCCGCAAGTTGCCCCAACAGCTTTTCCTTTCGGGGCTTGTTTAACATTTCAAACAAAAATAAAATAAATAACTGCAGTGTTTATGGAAACCTAAGACCGAAATGAAGACGACTTAGGAGAAAGCTCAGTGGAAGCAGGCCAGCGAGGGTTGAGAGGAGGTCCCTTTCTTTGACGTCAGCAGTTTTGTGCCTCCATCTGTCAGTTCTTCCTACAGCACCCAGGCATTTCTTTTGTAGCAACCGCTCTGCTGACATGCACAAATACACACGTGTGAACATGGGCATGTACGTGCATACACATGCACACACATACATGCACATACATACTCCTATCCCAACAAGAGGCATGCACTTCCAACATCAGCCCTCATGTGTCTTTCTCTTTCTAGAAATGCTTCCACTCCCTATTATTTTTATCTTTTTGGATTTTTTAAAAGTCATTAACTTATTCTGACAAGATAGTATACATTACTTTAACTCCTTGATACCTGGAAGGATTTTGGCTTTGAGCTCCACTTTGGACAGACCACTTTGGATGTATTTGTTTTTATTTGGGTTAGCCATTCCTGAGCCAAGTTCCTAGGGGGTGGAAGAGTGCGCAGTAGGAGCAGGTTCTTACAGGGGAAAACTTTTGCATAATGCTTTGCCTAGATCTACCTATCAGTACAACAAATATATGCGGACCACTTTATGCCTCTACCTTTTCCCCTTTTTAAAACTTCTTTCCCTGCTTGCTCTGTTTTGCCATACTCCATCATGGGAAAGAAGCTTTGCCAGAAACAAGGATATTGTTTAGGAAAGTGGAGGGAAGGAATGAAAATGTGAGGCTTTCTCAGAAGCCCATGTGCAATTTCTGTCCCTTTCCAGCAGGCACAGCTCCAAAAGCCCAGTGCTCTGCTCCTAAAGCAGGTCAGGGCATTTCCAGGAGTCCTTCTGTCCAGAAGCTCAGGGTCCCTCAGTTTATAGGGACTGCATTGTTGCTGACAACACAGATCCTGCAAACCCTAGGTTACCTCTACATGTTCTTTCTGGCCTCAGCAGCGCTGGCTATCCACCAACAATCACTCCTCACCCATGGGGAAGGCTCTGCTACATAGGACAGAGTGGGGGGTGTTCTCATCTCTTACGCCCATGGCCTACCACAGTCACCATCAGGAAGTGCTAAGATCCACACTGCAGAGGTGGACAACGCTTCATCTCTGGAAGAGCCAGGGCTGATTCACAAAGTGTGTTGATACCTGATGATAGAAGACTCTTTCTTTATTTTGGATAGTTGAGCTGGTGACCTTGGGAAGTTACTTGTCTTATATCTTAATTTCTTCATCTATGAGTTGGAAACTATACCTCACAGGATTGTGAAGATTAAATTTAACAAGGTATTTCTTTTTGCAGAACACGCTCTGTGATCAGCACCATTCAAGGTGCTTTTACGCATCTTCATTTCCTCTCCTTTCTCTGCCCTCTGCCTCTATAAATAGCTGCCACAATGCACACTGGCTATAGAGAGAGGTATTCACCAGAGCCAGACCTCCAGTGATTTTAGAATAATTTCTGTGATGAATACCTTGCTATTCTCACATACTCCACAAAGTGAAAAAATCTCATTGATCAATGCAACGTGTCTGTCCAGATTCCTAGGGACTTAGACAAATTCCATGTTTCCACCTTCCATATTCCCTCCATTCCTCTAGCCACCAGGCAGAAAATGGGAGGCATTTCTCATTAAATTCAGTCATTAATTTGTCATGTGTCCATCTTTGTCCTGGTCTGAGTCATCTGCCACCCAATCTATTGACTACAGGGTCTAAGGTCATCAAGGACAGGAAACAGCCTCTACTCCTGCACCCATCCAGCCCTTCTTATACAAACAAGAGAAAGGTCTGCTCTGGGCAGGCCACAGGAGGTTCAGGACGTAGTTCTTTTCTTTATCTAGTTTACAGAGATGAGTGTCAGTCTTAGAGAAATGAAAGAGATGTTTGCAATCAAAGGCCTCCTTGGAAAACATTTAAAGGAGAACCTGGAATCTATCATAAGGTAGAAAAGCGAGGAACTTGCTGAGCCAGGCATGGTTGGATATGTTTGATGAAGCAGCAGGCAGAGGAGACAGCTGGTTGAAGGACCCTGCTTCCTACTTGCCTGAGTCTTCATGTTCCTGCAGCAGGCCTTGGGAGATGAGGTTGGAGAGTTGTTCTGCTGAGTAGTCTACTTTGGCCCTCCAGCCTGGGACTCTGTCTCTCATTACCCTGCTCTGTGTTCCAGAGGCTGCCTCTAGACTGCATTGATGGGTTCCCTTGGCTGTCATTCTGGATCAAAGGCAAGTGAAGTCAGGGATATCCTCTCTAAGTCCCCTCCACACAGAGCTGAAGATACAGTGGCTACTTTGCAGCTGAAGGCTCCTGACAGCCAACCCCTCTTACAGCCAGGGTACTTGGTGCTGTCCTCCTCTCTCCCTTTGGGCTCAGGAGAGGTGATGGCTCCTTATGCTGGATATCATAAGAACAGATGAATTAATTCTTCCTTATTCCTGCCCTGTCTTGTAAATAACCCCTTCTTAGACCTCTGCCATATCTCAGTCTGGGTCCCCACTGTTCTGGCTGGGACCATGGTTGATGCACATGGTTTAGGCCACATTATGAAGATTGAAAATGACAAGGTGATCAAATCGAGTGTGTGGGAGACAGTGCATGGTGATTCCTTTCTCAAAGTTCCCAGTACCATTCTGGGTGCAGCAATGGGTACTTAGCACATACCAACTGACCAAGCCTATGGAGAACCGAAAACTCTGGGGGCTGATTTTTTAAAAGAGGTCTATGAAACCATCACCCCAGGGGAAATAATTTAGGTCACAGAGGCTGTTGCAAAAAGGGTGCAAGCCGGCAAGAATCAGAGCTGACAAAGTAGAATGTTACGCCTGCTGCAAGCAGCCAGCCCTGTGGCGGTGGGGTGGGTGCAAATACTCCAGGCCCTGTGTAATTCTGTCCTCTAACATGGCTAGTTTGACTCAGCACTGTTGGAGAGTCACAGAGCATTACAGAGTGTTCCTCATTAGCATTTATGAGCTCATTATAAGCTTCTGAGAAAAACACTAACAATGGGGGCCTGAGTCTCTTTACAGCGGCCTTCTTAAATTTTACTTTGGAAAAAAAAATGCACGATCCAGACATGGCCAGGAAACCCCCTCCCTCCATTTTGCTATTTCAACTCCTTTTGGAGCAATTTTGGGAATGAACAAAAAGTCACAAGGGGAGAAAACTGTAGCTCATGCCCACACCGTCCTGGAAATGCCTCCAGTGTTAGCTTTTCAGCTGGGCTGGAGTACCTGGGGCTTTGGTTAGTGGAAGGAGTCAAGGGCATGGTGTCACATTTGAAGGTGTGAGCTCACATCCCAGCCTTTCTTTATGCTCACTAGCTTTGAGTTTTGCATTCACTCAGTCTCTCTGAGCTTTGGTACTCTTGTCTTTAAAATGGGGATGGAAGCATATCTAGCTCACTATTTTGTTATGATGGACCCATGAATGGTAGCTGAACCAAAAAAGAAAGGAGAAATGGAGATCAGAAAAACCAAGGATTTCCTTGGGGAATTGAATCTTCCTTCATCTCACTGGGAGATGTTGAGAGTGGTCTGTGTACTTTTAATCAATAGCTTTATAGACTATATTTAGGAGGGATTATAGGGCAATTGTGCTATAAAGCCCAGGTTGTTCAATACAACTTTGCCACTGAATGCAAAAAAAAAATATCCCTAACACATCTTCTCCCTGTGCAAAATCATCTCGTGTGCATATAGAGTAAATAGAGTTGGTATTCTTATCATTTGTTGGCATTTCATCCTGGCCATCTCCCTCTGGGATTCTGCCCCCCTTCCAGTAATCAGAGTTCCCAATAAAACCAGTACCTCAACTATGTACCCAGACCTTCACATTGTTCTCTTGTCATTCTCCAGTAGCTTTTGAAAGCAGATGTTGTTACCTTCTTTTTGCACATCAAGAAACTTAATAGAGTGTCAAGTAACCAGTTCACAACACTGAGCAACCTGGACTGAAACCCTCAGTGTGACCAATAAGCAAGCTTTTCTCACCTTATGACTGTGATGCTTTTGATCTGGAATAGCCCCAAAGGCTCATGTGTTGAAGGCTTGGTTCTCAATACAGCAATATTCAGAAGTAGGGCTTTGGGGACACGATTAGATCAGGAGGGCTCTGATTTCTTCAATGGATTGATTGACTGGTTCATAATTGAATGGACTATTAGGAAGTGATGGAATCTCTAGGAGGTGGGGCCTAGCTGGAGAAAGTAGGTTAACCAAGGCATGACCTGGAAAGGTCTATCTTGTCCCAAGGCTCTTCCTCTCTTTCTGTTTCCTGGCTGCTATGAGGTGAGAAGCTCTTTTCCACTACACCCCTGCCATGATGCTCTGCCACACCACAGGCCTAAAAGCAATGGAGCTAACTGTCTCTGGATAAAGACATTTGAAAATGAGAGCCAAAATAAATCTTTCCTTCTTTGTTTCTCTCATGTATTTTGTCATAACAATGAAAAGCCAACAACACAACCACCAATATTTCCCAAATGCATCCTAAGACAAGTAGTTTCTCACACCTAATCCATTTAACCCATAATATATTCACTAACATCCCCCCAAGAAACATGAAACAGACTACAGCAGCCTTATGTAAAAATAGGTCCCTTTTTTGTTATATCTTGGCTAAAAGTTGGACCATTAATAATAGCTATCTAGCCTATTCCCAGTGCTTACTATGGAACAGGCATTTTCTCCAACACATTTTGCGTGAATTAACCTAATTTATCTACTACACTTACTCTATGAAGTACTATTACTCTCTATATTTTAAATAGGGGGAAACTGAAGCAGAGTAAGATTAACCAACTTCCCCAATCCCTACTGCAAAGCTGTGATCTTTTATCTACTCCACTATATATTGTATGATGGAGCTCATGGTCGTTCACTCAGTAGAACATCCTTCTCTTAAGAGCACTCTGAATCCCAAGGTCCATTCATTTGTGAAGCAATTATCCATCCACACACTTAAATAGGAGTCATACTAGTTGCAGTTTCACTTCCTGTGTGCCTGCTCAGCAGCATGCTTGTGGATACAAAGCTTTTCCTCTTCATGACAACCTTGAAAGAAAGGTCACACTAGCCCCATTCTTCAGATGAGGAATTTTATGTTTTGTCCAAATTCATGTGATAAGGAAGTGGTGAGATGAATTCCAACTCAATTTTTTTTGTTTTTCTGAAAATCCATAGGCTAAAGTTGAGTCTCAATGTATATGATTACTTTGTCCATGATCCGTTAGTTTTCAAGGTGATTGACTACATAAAAGCAAAACAGCTTTGATTCATAAATGAGTTTAATTTGATTTACTGATAAACAATGAGCACTAGCTCTTTCATACATTTAGGTTATGAGATATTCTGTGTTAAATCAGTCAACACGTTCTATCTGTGACCTCTCCCAGATATTTTTATTTTCTTTACTACCTGCATGTCTGTCTTAGGTATCTAGAGACCCTAACCTGAACTGTGTGTTTCTTGGAATGGTGCTTTTGCCCTAGGCCAAATGACAAGGTGTTCTAGATTGGGCTTTTGAATAATGCTTCTATGAAGACTATGAATACTCACCCATATATAGAAACATTGTATTCCCAAAGATAGTAACCATAGGGCAGGATACTTCAAATAAGTAAGCTATCATTTTATCTTTCTTTATGCAAAACAATAAATCCAGAATAATACACAAAAAAATAGTTGTGTTTTCATAGAGGCATTTACAGACATTTTTTTCTATCTACTTGTCAAGCACATTTTAAAATACTAGTTGCCAATGGGGAGTCTTCTATGGAGCCCAGAACTCAACTCTGCCCCCAGGCATCTGGGCGTATTCTTCTGTTTCATGTTAAGACTCCTCAGCTGTGCACCAAATGTGGATAGTTGGAGGCAATGAGCTCCAGAAGTACAAGTTTCAGGTTGGCAAATCCATTTTCTTCCAATTCTTTTTTCCAGTATGGTTAAGTATTTCACAAGAATCAGATGAAATCTCCTAATATCAGGTGTCTAAACATTCTGCATGAGCCAAAACCTAGTCTTCAGAATCCCAAAGTTCCTACAGCTGGAAGTCCAAGAAGTATCTGAGTTCTTTGGAAGCCTGTCTCAGTATGGATGCCAGGTCTCTCTTAGGCTTGAGATGGGACTGTAAAAAGATGAGTGGACAGTGATGGAGGCAGACAGAGTGATAGCCTCTGGGAAGGTACAGTATGGAAGCAAGATGTTGCATTTCTATTTACTTGACTGTGGGAGTCTACCCTCTCTTTCTCTATATCCCTTTGCCCTTACTTCCTTCTTTCCTCCCTTCCTTCCTTCTTTCTTTTCTATTTTTTATTTTTAACTGGGGTGGAAAATATTTAATGACTAATAATTTGAACCCAGTTCAGATTTTTAAGATCATGTTTTTATGCAAATTTGATACCTCTTAAATAGTAGCTACCCTTTTTTTCTATCCTTTTTTTGTCTCCCCTTCCTCATTTTATTCTCTCCGTTTTTATTTCCCTTTGATCTTCTTGTTTCGCTTCCCTATTCTTTTCCTTCAATTAGTAAATAATTAAAAATGCTTACACTTCCTAAAATTGCCTCTGTTCATTTGTTAGCTACCAGATCTGTCCTCCAGATAGTGGGAAGTTTAGGTAGAAGGAAAGATCTAGATAACATTGGATCACTTCAAAGGAACATAATCATGGTGGGCACATTATGGCCACATTGCCTGTCCCACATAGCCAGCCTTGACTGTACTTGGTCTTTGGAGAATGTGGTGTCATGTTCATACATATCATATTCTCCTTCTCATCCCCTGAATCACACACCAGTGCTTACTCCAAGTTGGATTAAAGTTTGGGCTTTATAGCATAGGTATCTCCCTCATCTGATCAATGGGAAAAGGACTACATACCTGACCAAGAGTTGTGGGAATTGGCATTTAATATGAAAACTTGTGTCTTTGGAAGCAGTAGGTAGACCTTAGAATTCTTGAAACCACTGATCTAGGAAGATTTGAAAGTATCTTCTTTTTCATGCCACTGTGTCCTCCCCAAACCCTATTGGCATGATATCAAGCTTGGGTGGAGAGCTCCCTTGAAATGTCAGATATCAACTGAACCACTAGTTGAAATTCTGACAAAGGATAAGCATGTGGGTGGCCAACCCAATTCAATCTGCCCAACTGAACCCAATCTGATATTTGTTATTTTGAAAGAAATGTGGGGAAGGTCTCAGAACTTTTGAAGAGTCCTCTTTGTCCTTCTCCATCCTCCTTTTCAGCCAGTAATTATTACCAAATTGAATTTCAGGGAAAGTTCCAATCTGACTTTATGCTCAGTAACAGCTTGGAATGGTGCTAGACTGTGACTGTCATTAAAGGGTCACAACAATGGCTCTTCCTATAACTTCTATGTGGTTTTTTTTAAGTCCTAGAACTTCAAAAGATTCACTTACAGAGATATTTTCATTTCTTTCAGTTCTAAAATTCAGTGTTCCTAAAATAATGAAGGATGACTAAAATGTCCATTTTGGTCTCTGTGAATCTCTCTACCTTAAAACCTGATCTGCAGCACCTGGAAGCCTTGTTAGTCTGAGCTCAGGACTGAGTGTTCTATGCAGCTCTGCCATGCCCAGAACTTTAACTGCGTGGTCTGTAAAGAGTGAGAGAAGAAATGCCTCCTCTATTCTCTCCTCTGTCGTGTGTGCCTGTTCTAATCAGATTGTTGGCAGGGTCGACAACTCATTTCTAAGCAACTTGGATTCATAACAGAATGATTCCCTTTCAATGCCAATCTAAACAAATGCCATCAGCTCTCATCTCGGGGAGTATTAAAAACAGAAGAGTCCCTTTGTGACTCCAATGGGCTTTGTGACTTCCTTGGGGGAAGTGTGGGTCTTGGGCTTGTGTCTCCTAGTCATCCGAACTGTGGGTGGGCCATGTCCCACCACAGCCATGGCTCTAACATCATACAAGAGTAATCAAATGCCGCTTTGCGGTTCCCAAAAGGCCCCCACAGTCATCGTTTCATCGTTTCATCTGATCCTCCTAACAGTCCTGTGAGCTGAGAGAGGCTATGGGACTTGTCTGATATTGCATACCCAGGAAACAAATGCATATGGCATCTGACGCCAACTTCTATACCACATGATCCTCCTGTTGATACTGGAGTAAATAAAACGCAACCCGGCAAGTAAATATTTTGCACCAAGTCCTCTGTTAAAAACATGGCTGGGCATTTTGGGTGATCTGTTGGTTTGGGTTATTTTGTGCTACGCCCCTTTTCATTTCATGCCTAACTGAAAGCTAAGAGCCCTGCCTGTCTTCATAAGGGAAAGAAAGTGACGTGGAGAAGGGGAAGGATGAGGATCCTAGGTTGAGGGTTGCTGCCAGTCCTTTCACTGTTCTTGCTGCTCGCCCTTGAGCAGGGATGCTTTGTGAATACTTCTTTCATAATGTAAAGTAATAGCCTGCATTTATGAAGTGCCTACTGTGTGCCAAGAACTGTGCTAATGCTTTATTGATGTCCATAAAATAAGCTTCAGAAGCCTCAGGATCCTCTGCCTGGAACACCCTCCCCAGACTCTCTTCTCTTCAGATCTTTCCCCTCTCTGTTCAAATGTCACATTTCCAGTGAGTTCTGTCCTGGCCCTTCAGAATGAAATAGCTCGCACCCCTATGTTACCATTCTGTCTTCCTCTTACCCAGCTTCCTTTCTCTTTATGACCCTTCTCATTGCTATAGACTGTATTTATTTGTTAGTCTGTATTATCGTCCCCAATCCCACTGGAGTATTAACTCCTTGAGAGTAAGGATGGCATTCCCTCTGCTATATTCACAGCATCTAGAAAAGTGTCTAGCAAAGATATCCAATAAGTATTGCTGTGACCGATCTCATTGTAGAGATGAGGAATCTCAGGTGACAAAGTGAACAAGAGGTGGAACAGAGTCCTGCACGGAGGCAGCCAGCTTCGGTGAGGGAGGATGCTCAGGTTCTCAACTCCTGCCTGCTCTGTTGGGACTCCCCGCAACAAAGTGAAAACACCTGGCTCTCTTTGCCATCCTCTTGATGGTGCTTTTGCCCAAACCCACCCCCAGGGAGAGGAAACTCTGCCTCTGCCTGCTTCCCCCTCTGCCTAATTCCCCCTCTCTTTATTGTTTTTTTTTTTTTGCCGTACTGGGGATTGAACCCAGGGCATTCTACCTCTGAGCTACACGCTCAGGCCTTTTTTTTTTTTTTTAATTCTTTAGTTTGAAACAGGGTCTCACTAAGTTGCAGAGGGCCTCACTAAGTAGCTGAGGCTGGCCGTGAACCTGTGATCCTCCTGTCTCAGCCTCCCAAGTACTGGGATTACAAGCATGCACCACCACGCCCAGCTCCCCCTCTCTTTAGTTCCTTTCCATCACCTCCCTTCCTCCCTCACTGTTTATACTCATGGATCCATGTTGATATATATCACAGCCTCCTGATTCATTGTTTAGCCATTATACTTTGCAGGGGTAATTTTCCACTCTTTTGTTTATATGTGTTTCTGCTTCTCCCTCATTCACCCTTCCCCCTTTCTGATTTTTTTTTTTTTTTTTTTTTTTTTGCGGTACTGGGGATTGAACCCAGGGGCATTCTACCTCCGAGCTACACCCCAAGACCTATTTTTTATTCTTTACTTTGAAACCGGGTCTCACCAAGTTGCAGAGTGCCTCACTAGGTAGCTGAGGCTAGCCATGAACCTGGATCCTCCGGTCTCCGCCTCCCAAAAGCTGGGATTACAAGCGTGCGCCACCACACCCAGCCTCCCCTTTCTGATTTTTAAGGGCAGAGAAAGACATGTTCAGTAACATGAGTTATAATTGAGATGGAAGCATGTTGACAACAGGAGGATTTATCTCTGATCTGTTGAATTCCACACCACATGGGTTATTTAAGAGCAAATTCATGGTTCCTTCATGAGCTTTCTTGAAGAGAGCAGTCTTGTGCTGCTTCTGTTTCTTATAGGCTGGGGATGGGCATGAGAGGCACGTGTTTAGCAAGGCCTGGTTACTGAGAAATTTTAAAAGGAGGCTTCAGGGTTGATCCAGGAAGATTTTCCAATAGCTCCTCTCTGCTCCTGCATCCTTTTACATGGAGTGTCATTGCTCTTGGTACAACAGGGGATACAGCACCTTGTGCCTTTGTTTCTGTATCTTCTATTCTGTTCTATTGGTCTATGTGTCTGTTTTTGTGCCAATACCATGATGTTTACTATAGCTCTGTAGTATAATTTGAAGTCAAGAATTGTGATGTCTTCTGCATGGTTCTTATTGCTGAGAACTGCTTTGGCTATTCTGGGTTTTCTGTTTCTTCATATGAAATTTATGACTGATTTTTCTACGTCTGTGAAGAATGACACTGGTATTTTGATAGGGATTGTATTGACTCTGTAGATCCAACACTCCATCATACAGGCACAGGTAGAAACTTCCTCAACAAGATCCCCAAAGCTCAGGAAATTAAAAGAAGAATTAGTAAGTGGGGTGGAATTAAACTAAAAAGTTTCTGCTCACCAAAGGAAACCATCTAGAATCTAAAGAGAAACCTTACAGAATGGGAGAAGATCTTTGCTAGGTATCCCTCTGATAGAAGACCAATATCTAGAACATACAAAAAACTTAAAAGACTTTACACTAAAAAAAACTAATAACCCAATCAATAAATGATCAATTGAATTGAATAGATACTTCACAAAAAAAGAGATTCAAATGGCCAATAAATACATGAAAAAAAATTTAACACCCTTAGTATGATTCAAACTTTGTCTTTTACCTCCATCCCTTTGCTTATTGGGGTAGGCAGTGTGTGTGTGGAGGGGGTCAGGGGAGGTATCAGCTGAGCAGAGCAGGCAGTGAACCTAGTATGTAAACATAAAGTGTGAGCATTGTATGCTTGGGTGAAAAGGGATTATTCAGCTAAGAACACATGAAACCTCATCTTCTCATTTGGGCTTTGAGATCTGGCTTCATTGGGGGTTGAAATTCCAGGGAGTGAAAGGAGAAAAGAGTAAGGAGGAACAAAGGGGAGAGGAGTGGACAACCCAGAAAATTCTCCCTCCCTTGGCAACAGGAAGTTCTTCTCTTCTCTTCTCTTCTCTTCTCTTCTCTTCTCTTCTCTTCTCTTCTCTTCTCTTCTCTTCTCTTCTCTTCTCTTCTCTTTGCTTTTCTTTTCTCCCCGTTTTTGTTCTTAACCTTTTATTGGTGCATCATAATTGTATACCATAGTGAGGTTCAGAGTGATACATTCATTTATGCACATAACATTATTTGGTCTATTTATTTTCTTTGTCAAGAAAATAGTTGGTTTCAAAGTCTGGGTGCCTTGATGATGTTCAGGTATGAAGCTGGATTAGGAAGTAGACTTAGCATGCTTACATGCTTTTACAAACGTGTTGGCTGCTCAGTACATGTGGTATGGATACAATATTGTTTAATGAGAAAATTAAATAAGTTGATTTAGAAGAAGGTTGAAGTATGAAATCAAGAAGAAAAAAGGCTATTCTATGTTCTGGGCTTTGAAAAGAAAGTGTGTGTGTGTGTGTGTGTGTGTGTGTGTGTGTGTGTGTGTGTGACTAATTTAGACCAGCTGGAGTGATCTCACAGAGCTCCATGGGCCAGAGCTGCCATTCCTCCTTGGAGAGCACATCTCCCCTAGAAATGTGTACTCAGGTGCAGCTGAAGGGTCTGAGGTCATGGCGGAGGCCCTGGCCAAGATCCTCCCAGGCTGCAGCCTCTGCTTCCTCTAGAGTCCATTGGTCAAACGCCATTCTTCAGAGGCCAGAGCCAGACCATGAGTAAGTCAAACGTGTATGAGGAAGCCCTTGGAGACCAGTGGGCCCTGCAATCCAGATATTGTCTTTCTTCTTGGGGAAGTTAAATGTCTCTTTTTCCTTGTTGTTCTTTCATGGCTTCTGAGAGATCAGATGACAAATATCTCTGGGAACAGTCATAAGCAACCTCTTCAGAGAAGTGGAGATGAAGTGAACCATTTTCTTATACCATCATCTACCACCTTCTCCTCATCCAAAGCTCTGGTGGACCTAGGAGAACCCAGTTTGTAGTTCCTAAAAAGGCCATGATCCCATATGTTGGACCATATGATAAAGAACAGGGACAGAAAGGGAACAGAAAAAAAGGAAGAAGGATCTCTTGGTAGGGGTACATTATAAACTCCTAGGCCTAGAAAAGACTAAAAAGGTCATATTGACCAACTTACTACATTTACTCAGTGTTCATCTTCTTGAGTTTTATCAGCTGACTGTAAGTCCTATGAGAGCTGGTCTCAGTCTCTTTTGCTCACTACTGTATTACTAGATGAACCTGAATCTTGAGATAGACTCAAAGTCTGGAGTCATCCCAGGATTCCAACAATAGGATGCGCAAATGTAGAAAAGTCCTTATTTGCAAAAGGCTTACAAAGCCCAAAAAATAATCATGTTGTCTCCATCCAGAAAATGGTGGGAAAGCAAGAGAATGTTTACTGAACACTTATAATGAATTAACTCTTGGTCTTTTATCTGTTAGCCTTCCTCAGAGGCACAGAATCAGGAATATCTTACTCTTTGGGGACACAGCATCCATTAAAATCATGAAGAGCTCTGCAGTTCAAAAAGAATCAGAGGGAGGGCCTGTCTCAGTTAACATCACTGTTAAAAACAAACAAACAAAAAACAAACAAACAAAAATACCTGACCATACAACTTAGAGAAAGGAAGATTATTTGCTCACATTCTTTGGAGATTTGGGGGTTTAGTCAATGTTGAGCTGGTATCTGCGAAGCTTAAGGCATGGCAGCAGGAAGTAAAGAAAGGAAGAGCACAGGGTCTGTTTCTCACTTCACAGAGGCGAGAGAGAGAGAGAGAGAGAGAGAGAGAGAGAGAGAGAGAGAGAAAGAGAGGGAGGGAGAGAGAAACAGAGAGAGAGAGAGGAGAGAGAGAGAGAGGGAGGAAACACACAGGGAAATGAGGAACCATATAATCCCCAAGGCCACACCTCCAGGGACCCCTCCTTAGTAACCAAGTCCCACTTCCAACATTGCTACCTGTTTCTGTGAGGGCTAGGGGGACATTCTAAATCCAAACCATTATAGGGCCTAAAGGCATCACTTGAAAATTGAAATGCCAGCCAGCTTAAATTAATGAAGTGAACTGTCTGTGGTCTGTGGCAGAATGAACCTCACATATCTGAGCCAGAAGGGAAAAAAGGGCCTATTGTGTGCTACATCATGGGTCAGGATAGAGGCATGGGCTCAGTGTGGCTAGATCGTTCCCTGGTTCAAGACAAGACAGAGTTTATATGTATTGGAAATATCCTCATTTTACATGTAAGTCACCAAGTAAGAAAATTAATACAGTTGACAAAGTAAAATATGCTTATGGACACTATCTTTCTTGCTAATTTTTAGCCCCTGTCCCAATGAAATTCAAGCTAGTCCACTCCAAATAGAACTTCTTTCCTGCCTTTCTTTTATGTTGTTTATCATGGAATGTAAAGGGGTTTTACATGATGAGCTTTAAGGCAAAGAAACTAGCAGCACAATGATAATGCTAAGATTTATTTTTGTTTCTTCTGTTATGACTGTTCCCTAATTCCCCAAGTCCCTCATTTCTTCCAGATCCTTCATAGCATCTGTTAAAGTCTTGGGCACAGAGAAGGCCCACACTAGGCATACACTGATGAAATTAAAGTTGTTTTCCTCTAGGTCTAACTAATGGGGGAATCGAAAGATTTAGGGTAGGTAAGAATTATCTAAATTATTCGCAGTCAAAATTTTCTGCCTTGTCTCTAATTCTTTGAGACTTGAAGTAAATATCTATTGCTGAATAACAAATTATCCCAAAAGTAATCTGCTTAAAACTATATACACTTATGATCTCACACTTCGGTGGGTCAGGAATCCAGGCATCTCTTATCTGGGTACCTCCTTCTAAGATCTCCCATAAGGTTGCAAAGGAGGTACCAGGAGGTACCAGTGACGGCAGTCTCATATGAAGGATTGACTCCAAACTCACTCACATGGCTGTTGGCAAGATTCAGTTCCTCATGGATTATTGCACTAATGGCTTCTGTTCTCCTTCAGACCTTTGCTATTTGGGATTCCCTGTGGGGCAGCTGCCAAGAAGGATCTGGCTTCCATGAAAGCAAATGAGCAAGGCATAAAGCAAATAAGCACCAAAGGAAGCTATTGTCTTCTTGTAAGTTCATCTCAGAAGCGGTACTCCATCAATGTTTTCATATTCTCTTTTCCAAAAGATCCTCACTAGGTCCATCCCAAATTCAAGGTGAGGGAATCATACAAGCCATAGAACTTTCATGGTGACACAACCATTGGGGATGATGCCTCAAGCCTTCCTTCCTGCATACTTTTTGGGTTTTCTTTCTGACTCAGAAGAACTATGAGGCCCTATGAGGTCCCACCCCTTTCCAATAAAGACCAGACATTGTAGGCATCATTTTTTTTTTTCATTCAACTCATTTTAACACAAAAACAAAAACAACAACAAAAGATTAGAGAGTGAATGAGTTTTTGAGTTGAAGTTTTAGTAGGTTTGGGGAGGATTTAGTAGGTTTGAGAAGGATTGTGTTCCAGAGTAGAATGATAAATTTTGAGTCAATCAAACATGATAATTTTACTGCCTGGTGTCAAATCAGGTGAGCATGGTTCTGTAACTGAACCTTTGAGAAGTGGTAAAAACAATATTTTTATGATGCGACCTCTGTAATAACTCAGTCATTGGCCAGAGGAGAGAGTAAAAGCAAGTTTTGAACCCCAGGCAAATTCTTCATCAGACGCACCAAATAGATCGGAATAGGGAGTAAGGCTGGAAATAATCATCCAAAGATATGAACTGATGAATCTAAGGCTATTCCAAAAGGTGAGAGGGCAGGAGGAACACCGTTAGTTGTGGTAGACACCAATACTGAGATCCAGAGTCTATTCAGGCAATATGACACCTTAATGATTGGAGGTCAAGGAAAGGCAGTCAGTAAGTCCACATGGGCAGAACTCTGGCATCAGGGAGGATCCGGCAGGGCCTGTGTTAGAGGTAAAAGGCAGGGTGCCCCAGCTGTTGGTGAGACTGGGCTTCAAGGCAGGCTCCCTGGAAACATGCCTGGCTCTTAATCACTGAGGACCCAGACATAACCTAGCAGGAAACCAGGACTTAGGACAGGCTCTGCCAAGAAATAGTCAGGAGCCAGATTGTTGGGGTGCAAGGGATCCTTGGGCAAACTGGACCAGTAGCAAGAGAGCAAGAACAGACAAAATGCTCACCACTGCCAGAAACCAGGATTGGTCTCCGGGTTTGGCATAGACCTGAGACTACTGGTTGAGATCAGGCTGTCTCACTTGCCAAGGGTAGAGTAATGCAGGAACTCAGAGCCAGGCTGGACATTGAACCTGGTGACCCTGTGACCAATTGCACTCAATACCCTCTGATACCTCATGGGAAAATCAGACAAGTGCTGTTCTAAAAGGCAATTAGGTTTCATGATTTACTCCCCCTTCCGGACATCAGCATGAAATTGGGGACTTGGCTTCCAAGCCTCTGCTGTCTTTCTCCCTTGTGAAAGGCAAGAAAAACACACACAAGACAGAGTCACCCTCTGCTTCCACAGCCTGGGGAAGATGAGATGCGGGGCTCCACAGAGCCTTCTCTACCTCTTTATGAACTAGTCCCTCAGCCTGGGAATATTCTTCTCCCCTTTCTGCCAAGCCACATTCGCCACATGATTCAAACATTCATCTCTGCTTTTGGATTTCCCAGGAATCTTCCCAAATTTCCTCTTTTCATATGTCCCCTCACCTCCTCTACCCCAGCCACAGCCTCATCCCCTGCTCCCTCACACAGCATCCTGCTCATACCCACACTATTGCTAATTAAAGATGCTAATTGGCTTCACTTTGTATTTCCCCAACTTGCCGGTCCATGGAATGGGATGCTCCCCCTGGACAGGGTCACGTAGAGTTTCAGTGCATAAAGCTAGACTTAGTCCTCACTGCCTTCTCCAATAACATAGTTTAATGGACTTTCTGGTTGAAAAGGAAAATAAATTGGAGTCCCTTTCAGGGTCACTTTGGTCTGCTTGATCAGTGTTAAACTGGGGGGCACAGGAGTTTTTGCAGATCTGCAGCACTTACTATTATTCCCTCCCCCCTCAACATTTGTACTTTATCAAAACAACTAAATTAGGAGCAGCTTGAGGACAAGGGGTCAGAACACTAACATTTCCTTCATTGCTCATATAATATAACACCCCCTAGGTGCTAAAGAAGTTCTCACTGAACCAAATGGAATTTTCCTGAAGTGAATGCCTTGTGCCTATCTTTAGAGCTGGACTTTCATGATAAAACAATCAGGAGCTTTGGCTGAATTTTCCATTATTTAACTGGCTACATTGGGGTCATGTAGAAACCAACTTTTAGAACATAATGACCTTTGAGAAATTCATCTCTAAAGTCAGGCTTGGTCACAAGTCTGTGGATAAACTATTGCTTACATTCTGCATTTTGCTCTTCTCTTCCTAGGGGGAGGGATGATTTTGGGGACAAGGTTTTCAGATAACTTTGCTGGCTACATGAAAAGTTGAATTAGGAAAACTTTTAACCTTTACCTTTTGCAAATTAACTGATTTTTTTCTATAATTAATTGAAATAACCGAAGAACACTAAATCCATTAGGGAAATTTTCACACAAAGGCCCAGGGATGCTTGAAGAACACCATCACGCAAGTCTTCAAAATCTCTCTTGAGATTCACTAAGAGTGGTTTCTGCTGACCTGACAATGAAGAAGGAGCTCCGGGAGATCTTGCTGTCTCTGAATGTGCTTCTCTCACTCTCAGAGGTCTCATAGGCAAACTTCATTTGTTGAACAGATCGTGTTGGGGAAGTAGAGGCTGCAGAGATAGAGCTCAGAGTCACCAGAAATACCATTCCTGGCTTCCATCCCACTTAAGTGACTTTCTGTCTCATGTGAGCAAGATACAAAATCCTACTGTTTGAGTTGGTTTTGCCTTGCTCCAAGACCTCAGTTTCTTGTCTCCACTCTACAATGTGTGGGCTCATTTCCGTCCTCTGAGCACTATTGTTTTTCTGACTTGAACAGTCATTCAAAAAAACCTCAGTAATGAGGCCTTTGTATCATTATTTACTCTTCTAATTATATATGTCTTTCCCATCCCTAATGCTTGGAGACATCAAATTGCAGTTAAAGTAACTGCAGGGGGAAAAGCAAGAGCAACAACAAAAGGCTTCTCTCCGCTGGGTGGAAACATTCAATTTTACCAAGAGAGGTAAGAAAAAATTGCTCATCTTTAGAGGAAGAAGTTGGAATTAGGCTGTGAGAGCCACAAGATACTTTAGTATTTTGCACAGGGGATATGAGAGAGCAGTTCAGTGTATTCATTGGACAAGTTAGGCTGTGAGGACAAGAGCAGGATAGGCTTCTGGTATGGAGTCTCAGAAGCCTGGACTGACTAGGATCCTTTTGCTGGGCTCTGGATCCTTGGGGTATTTTGCCTACTCCTGGAACCAGCCTGCCCTGCTCTGCTGGAGGTGAGCCAGCACTTTAGGAAACTGTCTTTGATGATGAAATTGGCCCTTCTCAGTGTGAACTCATAACTGAGGGTTGTTATATATTCCCATTTACAATGACATTAAGCAGAATGACGCAGAAAAAGTGCAAGGGAAGGATGCAGTGAGAGCCTTAGCCATAGCAATGATGAAATCCGTGAGGTCAGTTGAACATGTGGCTCTGTCTGGAGCTCCAGAACTAAAATGCTGTTACATTCCATATTGGACATCTGTTGTTCCTATCTACTGCCAGCATCTTCCCACTTTTACTGAGACAGCACCCTTTATTTTCCTTTGAGAAATCATTCTACCCCTGTTCTCAGGACCTGCGAGGTCACATGATTGATATCTGACCAATCAACCTACCTGAGGCTGCTGGCTATGCTAATTGGCTTAAGGATAGGTAGAGTACCCAAATTTGCCTACTAAAAATTTAGTCTTGATGTTTTGATGATGAGGGAAACCAAGATTCTTGATGATATAGCATTTGTGTTTGTGGGTCTAACCATACCTGAATTGTTCAATTACATGGCCAATAAATCTCCTTATTCACCTAAGCCAGTGTGAGTTGAGTGCCTATCCCTTGTAACTGACAGAGGGACAACTATTCATGTAAAATGCAGGTCCTGAGAGAGTCCATTCCCTTTTTTAGGCCGGGACTCCTTCTCACATGTGGGATTGAGCATAAAGTAAGTGCACCACACTGATAGGATGCATAAAAGAGCAAATTATCACTAAGTAGAAGATATGCTGGTTAATGGTTGACTATAATTTTCTTGGTTCCATTGACTTTATTCTGGCTGTAGTTTAGGAAATGGAATTAAGATCCTTCTAAACCCCAATTTAATTGTGGCTCTTGAGGGAGAGTTCCAGATCTTAAATGATCTCCAGTGGGCTTACAGGAAGATGGGTGGTCCCTGGAAGCACTCTGTGGTAATTCCCTTTGAGTATTGGTTTCAGAATGTACAGCCAAATAGGCAATTGGATTAGAGAGAACCAACAGTTTTCTCTGCACGCTACTGAAGATCTTGGATGAAAGCAATTCATACTGAAACATTTTTTTATTATCACTTTTCAGAGGTTAACTTGCCATGACTAATGATCCCTAGATTGGGAGGAATGGATGGCTTTGGTTGTGATTTTTGGATATGCTATACATTTCAGGTTTCCACTATTGTTTAAAATTAGCCTGTTGGAATTCACTTTACCTAGAGGACATTACCTTGAACTCTGAGAAAGAACAGAGTAGGAGGGTCCCCAACTTAAATGATTGGCCATATTTTAAACATCATTTCTAAGTTCAGGTGTTTCCACAAGATAAAGAATTCCAAGCTATTTTAAATTCCAGTGTAGTAAAGGGATATTCCCTTTCTAATATAATACATTGTGTCTCAGCAAAGCCTTCTCCGATTACCCTAACCAAGAGTTCCTCTTATATGTTATACAAATGTTATGCCATGTCCTAGTTAGCTTCGTGTCACTGTGACAAAATACCTGAGATAAAGAACTTTTAAAGAGAAAATGTTGATTTTGGTTCACAGGTTAGAGGTTTTAGTGCACTGTCACATGGACATCATGTTGGGAACATGTGGCAGAGGGGAACTGCTGACCTCATGAAAGCCAGGAAGCAAAGAGAGATAGAGGAATGGTCCAGGATCCCAATGTATCCTTCAAAGACATGTATGTCCCCAATGATCTAACTTACTTTCACTCTGTCCTGCCTCTTAGTTTTACCACATCTCAACATTGCCAAACTGAGGACTAAACCTTTAACAGATGTGCCTCTGGTCAACATTCTGGATCCAAACCATAATATATAAGTTGGTTTTAATAAAAAAAATTTAACAGTCATATGCATACATAACTATATTGTATAGGAGCACTTGACATTTATTTCAATATATGCTAATAAATTGAAGCTTAGGCCACAAGATGCTTTAGTATTCTCTCTCCTTGTTGTCTACAGTGTATCCCACATATTAGGTGCTTAGTAAGTGTCTATTCAAGACTACCCAATGTTCTACCACTTAAATCCTTTCCCTCTCTTTGGAAAATATGACTCCTGGGTTTCAATATCTGGTTTGAAAATAGATAGCCCCTCTTCAACCTAAGCATTTATTCCCAACATTCATTCAATAAATAATTACTGGGTGTTATTCCTAAGTTTATGTACTATTTTAAGATCAGGGAACCCAAAATCAAACAAGATAGTTGTGGTCCTTGCCTTTAAGGAGACTGAATTTCAAATTACAGAACAGCAGGCAATAGACCATGGATGGCTGTTCAACTCCAATCAACTGATTCCTAGTTACAGGACTTGCCAAATGACTTTACAGTATGAGAGAGGACCACTCTACTGATGCCCCCAGTAGTTCACCCATGACAGCATTGCTGATTTTCAGTTAAGATTCTTTTCCCCTGAAAGGTTTTCCAACATTCTTTGGAAGACTAACTATATCTTAGCCAAGCTTTACTCTTAAAAGCTACCTGTTTTCCTTGTGTGCCTAGTTCCTTATTTATTTGGGAATTTACTCACTAGCTTTCTAAACAGAAAGTCATTGCTAAATTTGCCCCCTAAGTAGCTAACACAGTGACTATTGTCCCAGGGGGAAATCAGGACATGCCAGTCAGGATCTTAGAAGCTCTGTATCCTGGATATACATGGGATTTTTCTTTGAGTTAAGGGAGTGACTATTAAGACTGTCTCACCTCAACCAAACATGAAGTTGGCCTGTGGACAGCTTTAAACTATTCTAGTCCTAAATTATGACCACCATCATTGCCAAACTCTGGTTCCATTTGCATTTCCCTGAGCGTCTGTCCTTCTTTTACTTCAATGTTGTGCTCATTTCACCAGGACCAGAGAAGAGTCAATTGTTTTCTTAGTCTATGCACCAACTATACTGGGTTGAACAATATTTTTGCAAATTTATGTCCACCCAGAACCTTATTTGGAAATAAGGCCTTTGCAGATATAATCAAGTTAAGATGAGATCATACTGGTTTAGGTTGGGCTCTAATCCAATGACTGCTATTCTTATAAGAAGAGATTAACTTGGATCCAAGGGCACACAGAGGGAAGGGAGGTCATGTAAAAATGAATGCAGAGGTTGGAGTTATGCTGCTGCAAGCCAAGAGCACCAAGGACTGCCAGAAACCACCAGAAGCTAAGAAGAAGCTTTCAAGAGAGAGCATGGCCCTATTAACACCTTAATTTTGGACTTTGAATCTCCAGAATTTCAATAAAATAAACATTTATGTTTTGAGCCATATAGTTTATGGCAACTTATTATGTCATCCCTAGGAAAGCAATATAGTAACTAATCAGATTTCCATTAGAATTTAGCAAGAAGGAATGGACAATGGGATATAAAAAAGAGAGAGAGAGGTAATACAAAAATATAAAAAGAGAGAAGTAAGCTTGCTTCTTCCAAGATGATTTTCTTTGTGAACTTCCAAATTCTGCTATGAACTGGGCTTAGGGAAGAAAAGGAGTATAGTATTATGGGATTGTCCATTCTGAAGAGGTCATGGCATATTGGTCCATTGGGATTCTTAGGATTCATCTTATGCAATATGTTTTAAGAGTATTTTCCTAAAAGATAAGATAGGGAAGACTTTACCCATCACTTACCATTCCTCTTTGTTCAAAAGGGGTTCTATATTCATTAACTTTCTCGTAGTCCAATTGGCACATACCTCACAGCAGCAGGACAGGATGTGAGAGGTACAAAGAGCAGGAGTAAGGTGAGACATAACTCAATCATACCTGTAAAAAGCCAGTCAAAGCCCTCATGTTGCTGACTGACAGGCAAGAAAAAGGGCCAAGCTAAGGATTTGGGAATGAAACACAAGACATGCCCAATATACTTGGTGTCACTGCAGTGGACATGTGACATTTGTAGTGCTTCCTTTTTGTGTTTGGTAAAAATACAATCGTTTAAGGCAAAGCCTGCCTGCTGCCATTGTAGATATCGAAAATGCTAACACCCTAGAATCCAGGCATGCTGGGAAAGCAAGTAAAAACCCATCACAAAGAGGACCCCCCTCACACCTAGATGGGGCACCAGAGAAGTGAAAAGAAGAAACCCTCAGATAAAAAATTAGTATTAGAAATAGAGTCAAGGATCAGGTAGAACAGAGGGTAAAGTCTCCTCTGGCTGTTATTGGAACTGGTCTTTTTCTATTTTCTCCTGAAGGCTACTCAGCTATCTCGTCTCATGTGAGGCCCCTGACCCCTGTCACAGGACTTCTTGGCTTAGGTTTGAAGCTCAGCTCTTCTTTACCTCTGTGGCTCTTAGTACCAGTTCCTAATGCAGAGATTCTGATTGGGTCACCTATAATTCTGAGTCAGGCTAAAAGTCCCTCTCCAGCCCTTGAATGCACTGCCCTCAGCTTCCAGGTCCTTTCTGGTCCAGTTTATTATATTTGGGGGTAGTGTCAGAAGGCATGAGATGTAGCACTTAGAGAACAGGGACTAAGGTAGAAATTCCACGAAAGAGAAGGCAGAGAGACAAAAGGGAATATCTGAGTAAAGTATTTGTGGCTGTATAATGTGATCTTAACTTTCAATCAACATACCAAAGTTCAAAGTCAGCAGGTGTCTCACATAGCCTCTTTGATCCCAGGGAAATTGGGTAATTTCCTCAAGCTTCAAATGCTTATCTGAAAAAGGAGGAAGCATTGATCAGCAGATCTCTAAGCCCACTTCTAGCTCTAAAATGTGCAGAACTTACTCAGAACTCGCTCACTCAGAAATTCATCTCTGCAAAGTGGAGGCATAATTGTATTGTCATGGTGATGGCCTCTCTCAGTGAAGAGGGGTTATCAGAAGCCTGGGGAAGTATAAGAAATATCATCTTTCTTCAGGAGAGTTTCCTGATAAAAATCCACTGCAGCTCTTCATTTATTTCTGAGTAGATTAAAGCATCAGATCTCACTTTTTCCTCTTTTCTTCCTTCCTAAGAGTATGATGTGCAGACCATTCTGTTTTCCATAATGAAGGAAGATTCAGGATATTCTGGACTAAATTCCTGCTTTTAGACTCACATGGAGGAAAATGTACTTATCTGCTTTTCTTGCACAGTTGGCCCCATTTGGGACATCAGTGAGCGTAAGATCCTAGGAGGGAGGCCTCTTAAAGAGGTTGGAGCTACAGCATTGATGAGAAAACCTGACACTTAGAAAGGTAAGCCCATTCTTTCCACTCAGAGGCTATGATGACTGTAGTTTAACAAGGTTCCTTTTTACCTGTGTAAGGTGATCTCCAGCCTCCCTTTCTCTTAGACTGATTTTAGTTGAATTGAAGCAGTCATTATCACTGTCTGAAGATTGTGGCTTAAAATACCCCTCAATTGTCTCAACTCGGAATGGGTCCTCCTCTCATTCTGTTATTGCTGAAGGAAGTCTTGATGGGGTCACAGGACTCAACAAAACAGTTCTCATTAGCAATTCTCTCCTTTAGGAAACAGTGGCATAGAAAATCGTCTTGTTCCACTGTCTGAGCCCAATAATAACAGCTCAGCTCCCAAATTAGAAAAGCTGGAGCCACCCCTTCTCCTGGGAAAAATGTTCCCTTAGTGACCTGAGTATCATCTCAGTCATACAATGCTATTGAGCAGGACATCTTATCCTTATGTTGCTGCTAATGTGGATCATAGCATCTTCTTCTGTCCTCTCCTAAGGTGGAGAGATCATTTATTATGCTGCTCCACACAAAGCTACTCAAGGCTGGAATCACAGTGTGCCCTGGTTTCTAAGTCAGGATTTATATTCACACATCCAGGTAAAGGGGTTAACTGTTCCTCAATCATCTCTCCTTTCTCACACTCCTCATTACATTTCTTAGGCACTTCATGACAAGGAACTGAGTCATGCATGGGAAATTATCGTCCAGAAGACCCAAACCTACAAAAAGACAACTTATTTAACTGCAGCTGCTGCATGCCTCCGGTAGTGCACACTTTCTTTGTTAATATTTCCAGGAGATCCATCTTCCCTGCAATGCTCTGTGTGGACAGCAGCTACTTCCTTCAAGGGTCCCTTGCCTGCTGAATTCCTGCCTCCAAGAAATTTCTGGGAAAAGGTGGTCACAAACTATAGGAATCTGTTTAAATTGTACCAGCCAAGGAAGAGCCCATGCTCTCCCTGACTTTTCTACTGTAAGTGCTAAATAAGCACTAGATTGCTAGGAAATAAGTCTAATGATCTGTCCGACTAAGCAGAGGGGCAGAGATTATGGGCGCGCTGATAGAGAATAGTCAGCATTATATGTTTCTACTCCACCCTGAAGTTCTGGGCAGAAGAGACAATATTGTCCCTGGCAAAGCTAAGAACAAGACATGGGGGAATCTTGAAGTTCAAGTCTGCCTTCTCATTATACTTATAGAACTATAAGGCTCAGAGAAGTGACCTTCCCAGAATATGAACATGGAAGAGCCTAGCTTGCAGTTCAGGTCCAACTCAGGAATGAAGTTCTATTAGATTGTACTGCTTTTGCATTGCAACACCTCCTTCACAAGGAGAAGAAGGGTTAGGGCAACAAAGAGCTCTAGGAAGACTCCAAAGCTATTGACACTTGGTTGGCATTGATTAACTTGGTGCTTTCCCTCAATATATACCACTTGTGAAAGTTCATAATTCCAGACCTCGGACATCTACGGATACACAAAAGTGTGAGGCCATTTCCTCAACTCTCTCTACTGTCCTTCCTTTCCTCTAATCATCCTTCCCCCAAAATCAGTATATTCCAGTGTGGAAGAAAATGAATCTTCGTGGTGAGGGCATTAGAATTGTGTGGACAGGTTCTCCATAATTTTGCTTATTTCACATTTTTGCTAAGCATAGAACATAATTTTTGCCCTAATTCCCCTTTTCCTACCTCACACACCTTTGATAGTACCTATGGAACTTATTTGAACACACTACATCTCTTTATGTGTTCTTCTTTGTAACACGGAGTTCATCAACAAGAAGGGAGGTAAAAGAGAGATTAACAAGTATAAAAAGGATCCTTTATAAACAAACAAATAAAAAACATGGTGCCTTTCACAGATAGGTGAGGAAGGGTCCTGTCTATAGTGCAGAGTAGGGTGGACTGTCAGTCAGAGGCACAGATGTACATTAAACAGACTGTCTACTAAAGGTGCTCCAAAAATTCCCTATTGAGGATAGATGTGAGGAAGGGGCTTAGGCACTGAGTATCACCAACCCTTCATGTTTTCCTCTAAGGATAGGGTTAACTGCCCAAATAAACATGGTGTCCCGCAGAGAGGGCCCCACTGCCAAATGGCTTTCAGCCTCTCAGAGGCTTGAATCGAAGTCACCTAGCCAGGCTTGATGGAAACACAAGATGGCCCAACCCTTCCTTTAATAGGTTTTCCACAACTGATTCATTATTCTGCCCAGAGAAAGGGGGAAGGAAAAACAGACCAGATGCCCGTGATTGTGACTGTGCTTCCCTGGAAATGCAAGCAGGTGAAGGAGAAGATGGTACAGCTGAGGTGGTACAGGGTGCTGGCAGAGGACTCATTTCTGGGTTCAGAGGAGAATGGTAAGATGCTAGCTTAGAGGAACGTGGCATTGACAGTCTTCAGGCAGGCCTTTCTCGGCACTGGGCAAGGCCTGTGGCCTTGGGAGCTGCCCCAAGCTAGTGGTGGTGCCAACCCTCCATTCGCCCTGTGAAATGGATTAATTAGCTAGCGGTTTTGGCCCAGAGAAGGTTGCCGTGGCTTCTGATGGATATAGCAGAGAAGAGTCAAATCCATCTGCAGGCACCTTTGAGAAATCTAAGCTTTTGTCCGCCTAAGAGGAGCATCCTCTAGAGAGAATGTGAGACCCCAGCAAAGTTGGAGGGAGAAAATCTAGACAGCCATGCCAATGAGTACAAGCCTTCTAGCCCAGGGCGGCCCAAACACAAACCTAAGCCAAACAGAATCTGTGCTGGGACAAGTAAGATTATTGGAAATAAAACAAACACTTTGCAAATGGTGCTTCTCTAAGCCTCTAATGTCATCTGCTCTCATTCCTTGTTTGCAAATGGCTGTGGAAAACTGTTTGGTCTGGTTTAGCCATAGCATGTCAGAGTTGGAAGATGCCTTCAAGATGCCCGTTCTCCCTTTACTTGTCAGAGGGCAAGCTGAGGCCCAGGAGGTGAGTAGCCTTTTTATAGGCCCTGTTACTGGCTACTGGCAGAGATCAGGGAAACAAGTCACTTCATTCCCAAAGTTCCTTCCAAACCACACTTGATAAATATTTCCAAATCTACCTGCACATCTGGGCTAAGAAAAGAGCAATTTCCAGAATAAGCAGGATAGGATTTCGGGGCCTACTGGTCTGTACCCCAAATATCACAGCTGCTGCCCTAACCCCTATCCCTATCCTTAGCCTCTTCCTGGGGTCTCACTATTGTCAACACTTTTAAGATCACTTTGCTTGACTTTTTCTTCCCTTGCATTCTTGCCTACCTAACTTGGTCCAACTCAAAGTACATAAATCCTGCTAATGACTCTGGCAGAAGCTTTATGAATGGAGAACACAGCCGGAGAGAAAGGCAGGGAAGGAAGTATCAAGGAAGGAAAAAGAAGAGAGGAGCAAAACAAAGAGAAAAACATTCAAATCAATGAACCAAATGCTTAATATATGCCAGGTCCAGTACAACTAGTTATCTTGCTTAACCCTCAAAATAATCCTATTGTTGTCCTTGCATTTAAAGTTGCATGATTTAAGTAAAGCATATAGCCAGAAAGTGGCAGAGAAAAAAGTATACACAGGGGGTGATAGGTATGAGGGCCTAGTGCTTTCCACCCTAACAAGAAGAAAAAAGAGAGAAGAATCCCTTGGTGATAGAAGAGATGGCTGAGGAAAAAAGGAACTTGAGTTTGGGGAATCCTGGCTTTTGATGCTGACCTTTGTGCCATTTGTTCATCTATTGTGTTTGTTTTGTGGTGTTTGTTGTTGTTTTTGTGGTTCTGAGGATTGAACTCAATGCCCACTGCATACTAGGCAAGTCCACCACTGATCTACACACCCAGGCCTACTTCATCTATTGTATCACATTTATTAAAGTCTACTGTGAGTCAGACTGTTCTAGGCATGGGGTTATAGTAAAGATCGAGAGAGCCTGGTAGGAGTGAGGCATGACAGAAGAAATAAAATAAATAGAAAGGAGGCATAAAGGAAGGATGAAGAAAATATAAAATTAATGTAAAAGGCTTGTGCTAAATTCCTTATACGTTTACTCCTTAAGCCAATTGTCTTTCCCAGGCCAGTCACTCCCCAAATTCTGGGAAATCTACAAATCTTCACTCACAATCTTAAAGTTACTAGAAATTTAATCAGTCATGGTACTTACCTTGTGAACTGTTAATTATTTTACCAATAAATAGTTCAAGCAAGAGAGATACATGTTCAGAAATCTATAATTTAAGGGGCTATCAGCTTATCTATTGATCAGCTGATGATGTAGATAGTAATCAATCTAAGGATCCAGAAAATGACCAGATCATCATAAAACATCTTATAATTGCTGGATAGATGTTATCCTCACATAACTTTCCATATCCACCCATCACTAGGCTTCCTTTAAAAGAAGAGCCATGAACCCCAAAATGTGCCTCTCTCACTCTTGAAGTGGCTTGCATTCTCCCTTGAATGTGTAGTCACTGCTTTCCTAAATAAACCTCTGTCTAAATCTCTGACTGTTCATGCTGAAAGTTTTTTGTTTGTTTGTTTCCATCACATAAACCAAGGACCCTGCAGGTCCTGACTTGAGTTCTATTCTTTCTCACCAGGAACTCCTTGGACCTTTCTCAGAATCATCTCTTCTCCCATGACAGAAGGATTCCGTCAATACCATAGCCCAGGTTACAGAAATAGCCAGCCCTCAAGTCAGGGTGATGCAGTGGAGAAAATAAACAAGGCATCATGTCACAGAGACCCTGGGGAAAGGGATGAATGGGAGGACACTTTGGAAAGCTGTTGGGAGGGGGCTTTCTGGGGATGTGACATTTGAGTTGAGACCTGAGTCAGCAGATGTGGTGCTGCAATACAGAGAATTTTCTCTGAAATGGACCAGCAAGGTGGAGTGACAATATTTTGGGGCTGATTTCCTTGAAAAGCAGCTCATCACGGTGGGGGATGGTTATAGGTCCTCCCTGGGTATGGTGATGGGAAGACAGTGTATGCAAACACAGAAATGATAACCAGTTCTAATGATGACAGTGATAAAATACTCCTCCCCATAGGGCTGACCACTTCTGTGACTTATCCCATCCAGGAATAGAGAAAGTGCCTCCTACCTCCAAAGGCAGGTCCAGGGAGCAGCAGCCAGACCCAGTCTGGAAGGGAAGAGTCACTCAAGGTCATTGAGCTTTAAAGGAGCACCTGTAAACTCTGATCAGCCCTTACAGGAAGATGATCCACAGAGCCAGTCCTGTCCCTAGGGCCTGTGGCTGAGGCCCACCTGCCCATGCATCCATTTTGGAATAATTGCCGTGGGAAGAATTCCCCATTCATGACAGGAAGTCTCTGTTTTCTCCTTTTGGATGTCATGTAACCAACGTGTGTTAAAGGTCAGTGGCATCAGGTCTCTTAAATGGCAATTGAGCTATTGTCTGAGCAAACCAGAGACATCCGGAATACAAGCTTGCTCAAACCTTGGGACCTGGGAAAGGCTGGGAAAAGAAGAAAAAGGAGGGGCTATGGGTGTGGGGGGTTGACTTCAGGAAGCTAAGGGGAACACCCCAAGCTGTGAAAGCAGAGGCATCAGCGGACTAGGCTGCTCATGTCACTAAAGCCACAGACAGGGAGGCTAGAAAAACAGAAAACTGCCCATCACCTGGCCAGGGGCTCCCTCCTCTCTCTAGCGCCTGCTGTGTCACTAGCTGGCTCCCTTTGTGCCTTTTTTCCTGCAAGCTGCCTGCCTCTCCTTTGTGTCTCTCTTACTTCCATTCCCTCTATCATATTCTCTCTCTCGTTATTGTTGGGGCAGGAAGACTGACAAATTGGGAGTCTACAAACCAGATTGAAACTTCAGCTCCACGATGTCCTCAGCTCTTGGTCTTGGAAAGGATTGAACTTCAGTGTTCCTCTCCCAAAAAGGAAAAAAAAAATAATACCTAGCTCAAAGTATTAAGATTTGGAGTGAGAATCAAACAGATAACATTTATACATTTTGGAGCATGGTGCCTGGTGTATACTAGATGCCTGATTGGCATCCTCTCCTAATGAGATTCAGGGAAGGCTTACAACAGTGCTCGGTGGCCGATGAACAATACAGCCTCACAAAATTTCCAGGAGGGAGTTTGAAATGTTATCTCCATTTTTAGATGAGAAAACTTGTTCTCAAAGAAGTTAAGTACCTTGGGCAGTTGATTTTTTTTAAGTGTATTTTTAAAAAATAAATTCCACTAAAGTATCACCAGCTAAGGTGACTTGTTGGGATTTCTTTACTATTTTTATTATTAACACACAGTAATTGTACAGATTTATGGGTTTCACTGTGGCATTTCCATACATATATGTATCGTGCTTTGTCAGGTCTCTCTTCCTTTTTCCTACCCTCTCCTGTCCCCCATTTCTCTCCTGCTGACCCAAACATGTGATACTTGTCTTCCTATGACTGGTTTATTTGTCTTAACATGATATCTTCCAGTTCCATCCATTTTACTCCAAATGATATGATTCCATTTAAATACTACTCCACTAAAAATATATTTTCTTTACCCAATCATCTGTCTGTTGACCAGCACCTGGTCTGGTTCCATATCATGACTATTGTGAATAGTGCTGCAATAAACTTGGGCATGGAGGTATTGCTTTTGCATGCTGACTTCTTTGCCTTCAGATATAAACCTAGGAGTGGGATAGCTGGATCATATGGTAGTTCTAATTTGAGTTTTTGAGGACTATGCATTAGTCCCCATTCTGTCCCTCTGATTTCTTCCCCCAAACACTTTTTCCAAATCCCCAACATTATACAATTTAAATTATGACTCTGAGTTATAATAAGCTGTCCTCCCAGCTGCTGCACAGTTCTTGGAGAAGCTGACACTCAGCTTGAGAAAACTTGGGAACTGTTTGGATTTCCCACCCCCTCTTCCCTTCCAGGCCTCTTCCCCAGGCCACTTCAGCCACCTCCCTTCCTCTTTCTCAAAGACTCTGAATAATCCTAGCATCCTCTTTCTGGTTGCTGCCCTGCCCTTCACGCTTTTCTGATTTTTAGGATCAAAATGCCCTTTTTTCTTTGGCGGGAAAGGGACCTTCTCTAGCACTGTATGTTTAAAACACTGAGAGGGAAGCTAGACATGGCGGTGCATGCCTGCAATCCCAGTACTTGGGAGGTTGAGACAGGAGGATCACAGGTTCAAGGTCCGCCCAGACAACTTAATGAGGCCTTGTTTCAAAATAAAAAATAAAATCAGGCTGGAGGTATAGCTCAGAGGTAACACTCCTAGGTTCAACCTGCAGTTGAAAATAAAAATAAAATTAAAAATGAAACACCAAGAGGGAAAACAGAGTTGGTACTCAGCTTTTTTAAAAAAAATTTTATCTTGATTATATTTTGCAGTGTTTGTGTTGGTATACAACAGATGGAAGCATTAGTCACAATTTATGTGGCTGATTTCATGTAACTGGATTCTATGGTGTACGTAGCCATTGACCTTCTCTCAGGAATTGGAGAGATGTACCATCTGATGTGAAACACACCACCTCCACCCCTTTCTTTCTTTCTCTTTGTAGCCCAAACCACAATGTAGAATTGTGTGTTTATTTTGTGTTTAATGTTTATCTCCTCTCCCAGGCTCTAAGGCTCTGTGAGAGCAGGAATCACATCCATTTAGTTCACCCAGCTCTTGTTAAAGGTCGGCATCCTGCACTGTATAACTGTGTAGTCTCAACTCTGGCTGTACATTAAATCACCCAGGGAGTTAACAACAACAAAACAATAGCAAGAACACAACAACAACAATAAAACCCCAAACAAAAACTTGATGCCCATGAAGATATTCTGGATCCATAAGCCCAGTGGCACCTGTGCATCTATTATCATAAAAGCCCTGTAAGCAATTCTTGGGCAAATTGAACTACTGCTCCCGGGCACCATGCCTTTCTGATCAGCATATGTTGCCTACCTCTTCCTGGCTCCAGTTTCTGCCCCTGCCTTGCTGGCCCTGTCTATTCCCTCATGCAACCGCTTTGGCCTGACAAGTTCCTGGGGCCCTCCCTAACACATTCCAATTTCTCTGCTTTCCACCACTGTTTATGGCCCGATACCTCCAGGAGCAGGATCCGGATGAAAATTGTCCAACTCTATGCTTCCTGTGTAATTTAGAATCCAGCTCCCCTCCTCAAAATTCTTTTTTACTGTTTTCCATAAGCATGTGCTTCTGCTAGCCATGCCAGAGGTGTGACTGATCTTGACCAGAAGCTCCTTGAACTTTGTTGTAGCCCAAATGCTAAGATGGTGGGAACTGCCTCCATTCCCACCATTTGAACTGTGCTACCCAAAAGTGAGACAAGAGGAAGATCTGGTTAAAGGTAAATGTGAGCCACAGAGGAAAGGAGGAATTTCTGGCACAATACAGAAGACCAGAGGAGCAGGAAGGAGGGAGAATGGAAAGGAGAGGGCTTCCAAAGCTCTGTCTAGCTTCCAGCGTCTGAAAAAACAGTCTGTGGGAGATCAGATCTGTGCATTGCTGTCCAAGAAGACACCCCAGCTGGCATGGTGGAAGCTAGCTTGGGGGAGGATTCAGCTCTATAGAAAGACAGGTGTCCTTATTGTCAGAGTTGTTCTGGTAGGCCAGTGCTGGTTTTCTAGCATTTGTTATTTTTCAGTCCAAATTCTTGTGTGTGTGTGTGTGTGTGTGTGTGTGTGTGTGTGTGTGTGGTTTTTTTGCCACAATTCTGCACTACCTTGCTATTATTTACCCAACATATTTTATTTCCCTAGTGTTTCCTTTACAAATCTTGAAATCAACTTACATTGTTTTGTTTGTTCTTGTCTTTCGTTGTTGTTCTTGTCTTTTAAAAAGTTACCTAGGAGGTATGTATTACATATGTGTTTGATACACATCTATGTATATAGTGATGCCGACACATATTTTCTAAGAGTATAGAAGATAGTTCTGATTGTGCATAAGGGCTGTCTGTACTCTCACCACTAACCCGAATCAATATAATGAAGTTAGACAGATGTGAAGCCACTGATTCCTAGCCTGGGCAGATTCCTCAGCCTTTCTGTACCTCAGTTTCCTCAACTGTTGAATCTTGTAACACAGTTATGGGATGCTAAGCACGTCTGAGGTGTGGACATGTGTGCAGCCTGTATCTGCTGCTACCCCATACCACTCAGTGATCTGACCTCTCCCAAGATCTAGATGTTCTTCTTATTCAATCTCAAAGGAAAAGGAGGAGAGAGAAGAGCTGGGTCTGGAAGGTGGGAAGGGATCCAGAACAGAGATTGCAAGTCAGGCTCCACCTCTGGCCCTTGGTGACACCTTGCTCTGGGCTGTGCTTTTAAAGTGTTGGCACATGAATACTTGTAGTCCACAGGACACACCTTCCTCTCCACTGTCCCCACCTTTTCCAGCTGCTTCTGTGGTGATCTGTTTCCCTCCTGCATACTTTGACCTCATGATCTGTGCATTTGCTGTCAGTGCTGTGTGGGGGAGGATATGCATAGGGTTTGTGGAATGTTTGTGTGGTATAGTATGTATGCACTATGAGTATGTGGTGTATATATAGCACTTGTGATATATGTGTGCAGTATGTTGTATGTATATGTCCATGTACATGTGTGGGGATGGTTGTGTGTGCTGTGTGTATATGTGGTAGGGTATGTGCATAGCATGTGTGGTGTGTGGTTTATGTGTATGTGTGAGGTATGTGATCTGTTTGTATGTGGGTGTGGTGTATATGTGTGTGTGTGGTATGTGCATATGTGGGTGGGTCGTGTATGGTGTTGAAATGGGTAGGAAGTATGTGTATGTGTGTTGTGTGTGTGTCTGCATGTGGTGTGTATGTGTATGTGTGCGTTGGGGGGTGGGGATGCTAATTGTGAGTAGACAGTTCAGAAAAAGCTTCCCAGGAAGACTTTAAAGCTGAGAGTTGAAAGATGAATCCAAATAGACCCCTCTTTTTGCATATGTGGGGAAAGACACACAGGCCTAAAGCTAATCCAATCAGAGTCTGCTGCTTCTGACTTGAGCTCCTTTCTATGACCTGTTGACTTTTTTCTGATCACTTTATCCCTGCGATCTCAGCCTTGAGAGTGCAAAAACTCCCCCATGTCTTCAGCCATGAGGTGGTGAGTGAGACGGGAGAGTGAGTTACACCAGCCCAGGGTCGTGCAGGCTGACCCAGCAGCAGAGATTCTGGGGTTGGAATCTGGGCAACACAGCTTCAGCCACACTGGGGCTGCGGCCTCCGGCATCACTCAGCCAGCACTCAGCCAGCTCCTCTTTCCCGCCCGGTCTTCTGATTTCTGTCCATCCAGTCTGCAGCTGCCCAGCTGCCTTTGACTTCAACTTCATCCTCCTTCCTGGAAGCCCAGAGCCCCGGGCAAAGTGTCAGAAGTCCACTTTGATCTGTTGTTCCCTGGGAAGGAGAATGGCTTAATCTCTTCAAGAGGAAAGTTAGAAAGTATGCTGTTTACCTAAGAACAAGTAACTCTTGGTAGCTTTTTAACCCACACACAAGACCCTTTCCCTGGAAGCCACTCAAAGAGGAAATGCACTTTAGGACATCAGTAGAATAGGGATAGGGGCGATAGCTTCACCTGTTATTCAGGGTTAAGCATCACTTGCTTACCAGGTCAGGGATACTGGCCAGCCTCAAGTTTCCTTCCAGACTTTCTCCGAATTGGACCCAGTTTGATCATTTTCTTCTTTCTGGGCTCTGTAACTTTGTGTTGCTTTTGTTTTCAGAAATACCTTGCATGTATTCCTTAACTGTATATGTTTCCCCAAACAGTGCACACAGAACCGTGAGGGGGACTCTTTCTAATGTGTATCCCGTTGTTATCCAGGTCCACTTAAAAACCAGTTAATAAAGGTAATAGAGTGTGTGTGTGTGTGTGTGTGTGTGTGTGTGTGTGTGTGTGTGTTTATGTTACTGAGAATAACAAATTAACTCAATTCCTAGACTTCATGGGTACCTTGGGGAAATTTTAAGCCCAAATATCCCCAACATGCAAATGCTAGTATTTTAAAGACGCTCATTATAGCCTGTGTTAGCTTCAAGTTCAGGGCCTGGTTGGCTTATGACCTTTGAAGGGCACTTGGGGGAGTGCTGAGGAAAGAGACAGTTGAAATGGAAAGGGGTCCAAGGAGTTCATCCTGTATCTATTAGAACTGGAGGCTCAATTCTTCATTGATTTATTTTTTAAAACTTAGGAAAAGAAACTCTGGAGAAGGGCTGGACATTAGCCACACAGGCCACCTTCAGTCCCAAACTGAAGCGTGAAGATGTCATTCAAAAATCTGGCTTTTTCAAAAACTTCCTGGGTGATGGTCTCACTGAAGCCACCATTCTCATTCATAGTCTTGAGTAGGGCTCCCCTGTTAGCACAGCATAGACCCTTTGGTCTCCCTCTATTGCCACTCCCCTGTCTCTGATCTGGCCAGCTTCTCTCTAAAATGCAGCTTGCTAATGTCAGAGGATTCAAAGTTAGACGTTAAGAAATCATTTCCTGCTGCCAGAATTGTGAAAGCCTATGACGAGAACCAAAGGAAAATTACTGCGGCCTCCTTCCCTAAAGCATCTTCAGGAAAGGGGGCCCCACTGTCTGACGCAGTCAGGGAGGCCTTGCCCTGAGGCAAGAAGCATTCTCCTACTTCCTTCCAGCTGTTGGGCTCTTATTCTATGAGAAATGTTGAGCTGGCAAGATGAGTATTTGTGTGGATTTCTTCCTATACATTCTTCTGCTTTGTGCCCAGCTAGGAAAATAACTTGAAGGGGTTTTTTTTCCTATAAATTGCAGTCAGTGTTGTACTATAAGGGAGAAGAGGGACAAGGTACAGGGCTGCATCCAGGATGCTCTCACAGATAGAGAGGCAGGCATCTTCAGAGAGAAATCTCTCTTTCAGACAAAGCAGGTTGTATTTTAGTGCCAGTGGACTCTGTGTATCTGTTGAAAAAAAGTATGATTTAATTAATTTAGCAAAGCATTACGGGCTGCAATATTACCTGGACGCTAAGTCATTCAGGATAGGACTATAATAATGTTTTATGTGAGAGACTGGCCAGCATCTGGACAGCATAGGGAGGGTTGGGGAGATGGGGAGGCACTAGACAGTGAGGATCTTTGAGGGCTCCCTAGTGGGGTGAGCTTTGTAACTGATGCATTATGCTGAGGAGATCCTGGGGAAGCTTCCAAGACAGGGAAGTGCAAGGTCTTCAAAATTTTGGGGGATTTACAGTCTTCCTTCAGAATCCATGGGTATCTGCTTCCAGGACTCTCTTGGATACCAAAATCCAAGAATGCTCAAACCCCTCAGAAAATGCTGTAGTTTCTGTGTACAATCTATGCACATCTTCCCTTATACTTTAAACTGTTTCTATATTGATTTTAATATCTAAAACTGTAAATGCCATGTAAGTAGTTGTTATGCTATATTATTTAGGGAATAATGACACAAAAAGTTTGTATGTATTCAGTACAGACACAATTTTTAAAAGTATTTGTCATCCACAGTTGGTTAGATTTATGGATGGGGAACCCTTGGTTAGGGAAATCTTAGTATGTAAGGAAAAAATGATAAGAAGAAAGAAGAAGAAGGAGAAAGAGGAGGAGGAGAAGAAAGAAGAATGAGGAGGAGGAGGACAAGAAGAAAAAGAAGGAGGAGGAGGAGGAGGAGGAGGAGGAGAAGGAGGAGGAGAGGAAGGAGACAGAGAATAAGAATGTCTGTGTGGGTCAGGAGGACGAGAATTGGGCACATGTGTCCCAGGCCTTCACACTCTTGCCTCCCTGAGATGTTTGTAAGTAGTTCAAATAGATGCAAAAAGATACTTTGGTTTGTAGATGCTTTTTTATGATTTTTTTTCATTTTTAACTTAAACAAATGCTTTCTGAGTGGTGTAGATAAAGCCATAAGCAGAGTGAGAACCTGCCAAGGGGGACTGTCCAGAGCTGGGCCACAAAATACAAACAGAGAGACTGGGGAACCTGGAAAGGAGTGCTTTACATTTCAATGCATGTTTTATGCTTTTCAGGACTTTGGACCTTTCTAGGTATTTATCTGGGGCTGGTGGAGAAGGCCTTCTCTGAGCTTATCACAAGGCAGTAGTTATTAGCCTTGAGAAATGCACAGGAAAACATATTTGGGAAGTTTGGGGTACTGGAGATTGAGAGTTGAGACTCTGGGTGTAGAAGCTCTTCTTCTAGGGAATGAGGAGCTTGAAAACTGCTCTGGACTCTGGACAGGAAGACACTAGGATCAAGTTCAAGGCTAGGTACTTTTAACTTTTTTCTTTCAGGAAGTAGGCTGAAGTATGAAGAAGGGGGAGACATGCAGCTCCTCTGTTTGTGGAACCAATGGGTCTAGACTTCTTCCAATCTCCAGTCCAGCAATTCTGTCTGAGAATCAGCAAAGCAGGTATTCTAGAATTGCAAGAAGTAATCCATAGGACTAGAAATGAAAACATCTGCCTTTTCCAGCAGAATTTTGAGTTAATAGACTCAAGAAGTATAGGGTCCAAGTCAGAGTCCTGGTGCTCAGCTGTGTGACCCCAGGGAAGGGATTTGGCCAGTTTAGTCCAATCGCATCATAAGGGGGCTGGCTATTTGATCTCTAACCAATCACTGACAACAGTATTTTATAATTTTGTGTTCTGTGACCCCTATCTCCCTTGGAAGGCTATTTAATCATTATTTTCATTATTATTGATATTGACTTTATTCATATTAATAACAGTTTTTTATTATTATTTCCCAGATCAGTCTGGTTGGAACACACAATTATGAGCCCGGCATACCATGAGCAGTCACTGAAACAAATGCTACAGGGGCTGAAGCAATGGCCTCTAAATGCCCTTGCTTCCTGCCCCCAGGGAGGCCCACACTCTTAGACTGGTGACTTTCTCTTCTGGGTCAGTAGGAGTCTGAGCCTGGGCTAAGGAGGAGGGAGGCATGACTGACTTGTTATTTTGGCAAAAGACGCATGTGTCCTGTTTTTGCTTAGGAGAGATGCCAGCTCAACTTAAACTTTACTCTTGCAACTTGACTTGGAAGAATTGGAAGGACCAGCATAGAGTGGTGGTCAAGAAGAACTCAAGCTCCTACAGCCAGAATGCAGGATTTTTGTTGTTGTTGTTCCAGATCTACCACTTGATGAACTGTGTGAAATCCTTAGAAAAGTCACTTCCTTCACCGTGCTTCCATTTTCTTGTAAAAAGAAAATGGGGCTAATCCCAGATTCTGCTTCACAGGGCTGTTTTTAAGGATTGAGTGAGTTAATGCATGTTAAAGTAAGGCCTGGCTCACAGTGAGAATTTAAGACATATTAGCTATTGTGTTGATCTTTTTAACCTCATTCTTATGCAAATAATAGAACTGAGGCCCTGGAAGGAGACACCACACACACACACACACACACACACACACACACACACACACACACACACAATGGCTTGACCATAAACATACAGCCAGTGGTGGCAAAGTTGCACGAGGCTTAGTTGTCCTGAGTCAGTGCTGGCCTTGAAAGTCGTGCCGCCTCCCTGGGCTTCCCAAAACATACTCCAAATGTTCATCTCCCCCTCCCAGCACTAACTGTTATCAGCAGGACTGTCCCCCCAGGGTTTCCTGCACACACCCAGCCTGCTGCCTCCTCATTGCTACCCAGAGATTTCCTTCCTGATTTTCTCTACCATGTTTAGGGAACATGTCCAAGTCAACCTTCCTCGGTAGACACTTCCCAGACCCCTGTGATGCCCAGCCCCCTCTAAATCCCCTTGTTCCTTATTTTCTCTGCTTTGGAAATTACCGTATTTGACCCTGCCCTGTAAGTCATCTTCACATGGTTAATGTCACCTAGTCCCTGCTTCATGGGGCAAAGACTCTTTTGGGGCATAAATATTGACCTTCACCTTCTCTTGCTGGCAGCTTCCTTCCAGACCTCAAAGGGCTCAGCGACCTGCTCTATTCTTTCTTCTTCTCTTGCTGAAGGGGCTGGGTAGTAGTAGGGCCCACAGCCCTGCTGCCTTTTGCACATTGAACACCGTCACAGCTCACTGCCTTGTGCGTGTTGAGACAGAGACCATAACCCCAAATACTGCTGCTCATTTCCTGACGAAAATCCAGCCAAGCAGCCAGATTGAGAGCCCAAATGGGAAACCCAACCTCAATTAAGAACAAACTAGGACTCTCTGTGATTCCAAGACAGCACAGTTCTCACAAGCCCTTATAAAAGAAGTCATTTAAGGTAGGGTTAGAATTAAAATAATTTCCACAATTATGTGTTGACTCTTTTCGAGGAAATAGGTTAGGAAGCAAAGAACTAAATTTTCACTTTAACTGCTCTTTTGCAATTACACAAGACATTTTCAAACCCTTCTCCTTCTTATAATTATATTTCTATCATGATCTCTCTCACGATGGGTTTATAGCATTTAGTTCATGATTCACAAATACTGCACATACATTTTGATTATGCAAGAGATTATAGTAAAAAGGAAAGACAGGTTATATGAATATATTTATTTCAGTATATGAAAAATGTGATCATTTTTTAAAAGCAGTGAATTGGTGGATAGAACTCAGAGCAGATGCTGGGGGTGCCCTGGTGGCTAGTTACACATTCTACTCCACAGGATCTCTGGTTGCTCCGTGCCCTTGGTGAGTCTCCTAATCACTTTAGGACCTCATTCCCTCATCCATAAACGAGGTCGATGACACCCGCCCTTCTGATTTCCCAAAGCAACTATAAAAATGAAAATGAAATGGGCTATAAAGCATAAAGCACCAGACAGACTATAAATCACAACTGGGATTTTAAATTGATATGCCTAGAATGTCATGTCTTCAATCTTGCAGGGCCACTCTGCAGAGGAAATCTGAGGCACCATTCTGTTACCTTGTCTGTCTTCACTCGTGGACCTGTCCACCTGCACTGCTTCCCTCTGTTCTCTTCCTACTATGGCTGACATAAGTTCATGACCTGACACTGCTAGGGGTGAAATTATTTACTTCTCCGCACACTCTTTGCCATGCATTTGCAAGTATTTCCATTTGATTGGCTATGGGGCCTCTAAGCCTCACCATTTTGACTTCTTGTTCTTTGCTCCCCCTCCCCCACTTTGGAAACGCTTTGCTTGTGAACTTGGACTCTCCAACTTTTTCACTTATGGGCTGGCCAGCCCCATTTCCTCTGACATGCCTCTTTTCCTCAATAGGTTCTTGTTATCTCAGCTGCTTGGAATATTTGTGTTACTTCCCGGTCCCAGTTCTGGCTCCACCTGCCTCCTTTCCTCTCCCACGCTGATGAGGCCCCACATTTTATCCTGCTGGTGACAGGTCCCGGTCGAGGCTCTGCAGGCTGAGGCTGCAGGCCTTACTGGAAAACAAGGGTCCTGCCTCTTCCTCCCTGGGCCTGGATCCTGGGTCACTGCCAGGAAGAAAAGGGCCAATCTGTGGCTTTCCCTCTAACTTCTTTCCAGCTTAGTCCCTTAGTGTGCTAGGAGAGAAACCAGGCCTTTCCCAAACAGAAAATTAAAACAGCAAGTCTCATAGGTCTTTGCGGAGGACCAAGAGAACTGGCCTCCGAGGGGCTTTGTCCAGGTCCCTCTTCACCAGCTGAGGAAACAGAGACAAAAGGTGAAACAACCTATCTGAAGTCAGAGATTTTTTTTTTCCTTTTGTGGTACTGGGGATTGAACCCAAGGACATTCACTCCGAGCTACACTCACAACACTGTTTTTTATTTTTCACTTTGAAACAGGGTCTCACTAAGTTGCAAAGTGCCTCACTAAGTAGCTGAAGCTGGCCACGAACCTGCAATCCTCCTGTCTCAGCCTCCCAAATACTGGGATTGCAGGCATGCGCCAGAGATTTTGATTAATGCTTTCCACCAAGGCAGGCCCATGATAGGTCCTGGATATCAGAGATGATGATGGGGGAAAGGAAACATTTATCATACTGACTGGGCAGACATTTCTACCTGCTCATTGATCAGGCTTCTCCTATAGTTTCTTTGAATTAGGTCTTCCTTTCTTCCAAAAGCATTCTTCCATCTCCCCCGAGGTCTGGCTCCCTACCTGATCCCAAGGTGTTATAAGGGGCACCTCCACGCCATGTGCTTCTCACCCAGTGTCTGCTCCTTTGCCCCCCCAGCCCTCACTGAGGTCTGTGAGAGTCTACAGTGTGGCAGTGGGGCTGGGAAAGGCACCCTCTCTCCTGCTCTTCTCCAGACCTGAAGGCCCTTTCAGCACCCAGAGCAGCCAGGAGCAGGTCCCAAAGTGCTTGGTCAGCTCAGGGCCTCTGGAAACAAAAGGGAACCTCTTTTTCCAAAAGTCATTTGGCCTCTGTAGGTCGTAATGTACTCTGTTATCATGAATTCCTTGAGTCACTGGAGAAGCCCCTCTTCATTCTGCTTTTCATTGCATGATTCTTTATTCTCTAGAAGAGAGGACTTCATGAAGGATGAGAGAAAGCCAGGCTGTAGACATCTTTGTAGGGGTTGAGAAATAAATAGGAAGAACCTAATGATCTATCATGGGGCACCTATCTGCATAGCATTGTGTATTGCTTATCTAATGCTGCATAACAAACCACTCCAAAATTTAGTGACTGAAAATGACTTGATTGTCCATCATTCTTTGAAGCTAGAATTTGGCAGCTTCAGTGAGATATATCATCTCTCTTCCACAAGGTGTTCTTTGGGACAGCCCAGTGGGACCGGAGGAGGCAAAGTGACTTCATCTGTGGCCTCAGTGCCAGCTGTTGGTTGGGGTGCCTCCGTTTACAAGGGAAATCAGTGTGCTTGCTGTGCCTCTGCCTGTGTCACATTCGATGATGTCCAGAGCAGGTGACATATAGCCAAGCCAAGAGCTGGTATGAGAGAAATCGCACCCAGGTATGAGTACCCTGAAGCAAGATTCTTTGGGGACCACGTGCCAGAGCTGGGATATAAAGGTGATTGGCAGATACTTCCTTGGTGGATATTGATCATGTACTTTCTATCCCAACTAGCAAGAACCCTTGAATCTCACCCTATCCCCCCTTTCACCTCATCTGCTCGCATTTCAGGTGACTTCTCTCTACTCTGAACTCCACCAGGTTACTTAGTTACTAGCACATGCCAGCAAGCATGAGTGAAGAGGAGCTCAAGTCCATGAGGGTGGATTTAATAAATCTCTGAGTTTCATTGGTGAACTGGTCTTTCCAAAAGGTCAGCGTGAGAATGAAGTATGAGATTGAAGGTTAGATTGAAGGGCAGTAGCTAGGCCCTAGCTTTAAGGGACAAGCGTCTCTTAGAGAAATAATATTGAAGTCTCAGCTTGAGAGGTTGTAGTAGGAAGATTACATGGTCAAAGCCAGCCTGAGAAGCTTAGCAAGACTAAAATAAAAAATATAAAAAGTACTGGGGGTGTAGCTCAGTGATAGTGTGCCCTTGGGCTCAATTTTTTCAAGATAAATAAATAAACAAACAAATAAATAAATAAATAAATAAATAGATAGATAAATAAGATTGAAGCTCTCTAGTCAAATGGAGTTTGGGATCACACAGTGACCTGAACTCTTAAGGGGCTTTCCTGGGACATGGGATCAAACCACACTTAACTCTGAGGAAATTATTCTCTAAGATTCCTCATGTGGAAAATGGGAACAATATTGAATCAATCAATCAATCAACCAACCAATCAATCAATGAAGATTGTTTGGAGAATGAAATGGTAATGGATGCTGAGTTCTTATCCCTATGCCTGACATGTAGTAGAGGATCACAGGTTTAATTATATTTATTGACACTGATAGAGATAATCGCTTTCCTCTACCAATGAAAATTAAATTTATATTTAATGAAATATAAATAAGCATATTTCTAATTACTGAACTCTTCAGTGCAGAAGAACAGAAAAAAGGGAAGAAGAGAAAAATGAGGGAGATGAGAGGAGATGTAAAAGACTGAAATAAAGGAAAATAAGTAAAAAGGAAACACAAAGGAGAAGGAGGGAGGAGGACCACAGCAGAGACAAAAAGAGCCCCAGGTTGAGCACACACATACTTTAAGAGCAGAGATCATTTTCCGAGGTGGAGTACCATCTCTGGGGTTACCCAAAGCTCACTTGGCTCCTAGCAAAACTAAAGCATTTACCAGTGGGAGAGGCTGAGGGGCATGTGTGTCAGAGAGCAAATGGATTTTGCCACCCAAGGTGTCTGCATCAACTTGGACAGGATCACATGGAAAAAAAGAAAGGGCATGAAGGCAAAGGGAGGGAAATATTTCTCAGAGTGAGGCTGAGTGGTTGGGTGGGAATTTAAACCTGAGATCTGACCTATTAGCAAATCTGCAAATGATCCATACAGCTCCCCTCTGCACTTTCAGCTCTTCTGAGGGCCAAACAGACCTGCACTGCTATTATATGTGTTTTTCCAGACAGGCTCTTTCAGAGGAACAGTCCTTCTTTGTATGTCTTTGGCCCATTTATTACACCCTAGTCCTTAGGGTTGGTTGCTGGTACATGTTGGAGAGAAAACTTCTTGCCAAGGATGAGGAGAGTGGCCTGCGGGTGACATCCCTGGGACTAGCTTCATTCCCCGTCATGGAGATGACTCCAAGGCTCGGGCAGCGGACTTCCTTCAGTGGGTAGCTGGATGAATCAGGTAATGCCACGCTGTGACTCAAAACTGAAATATAAGTGGTCTGAGAGCCCCCTTTTCTAATTTATGGAGCCTAAGACATTGGAAATCTGTCATGAGAAATCTGTGTATACATCCATGTCATGAGAAATCTGGGTCATAAGAAATGTCTAAACATCTGTATCTCCAGACCTCCCTCCTGAGGTCTGTGAGAGGCTCAAACATCCCAGAAGGACTGTCCACCTCCCCTAAAATTCCTTAGCAGGATGTATTTCTTTTTTTCACATGTGAGCATATGGCAAATGCAGAAGATTGAGAATTAGAGAAAGATGAGACAACTCATTTGAGTTATTAATATTTTTGTATTTGTAAATCTTGTATTTTTTATATTTTATTTTCCATGTTTAAGAGAATTTGGTTTATAGAATTGGCTATTGCAAGGCTATTGATTATTTAAAGTTATTGCACCAACCTTATGACTCCAAATTATAGAGGCTGGTTGAATGATTAACTTAGTTATGAATTTAGGTTGGAATAAATTTATATTAGATTCAAATAATTATGGAAACTTAAGAGTACTGTTTTAAAGGATTAATTTATAATATTTATAGAAATCATTTAAATATCCAAGAAAATTTATCAGATCAAAGTTATTTTCAGTGAAATCAAATATATAAAATTTATCAAAGCAGTTCAGATTGTTTTAATAAGTTTATAATGGGAACCAAACATTAATCAAATGTCCCTAAAAAGTGATAGCTAAACTCACTAAAGTCATATTTGGAATTAATCCAATTGGAATTGGATTAAAGGAGAACTGGATTTTTACATAAGGACCATTTATTCATAAAATATTTATTTAAATTTAATTTTAAAGTGACCTCTGATAATGTTTTCTGCTTAGAAACCTCCTCTAGAAAACATAAAGACATCACACTGAAAATTCTTTTGATTATGATTGTTGATGCATTTGCTTTCTATTCCTGTATAAAAAATTACCACAAATTGAGGAGCTTAACTTTTTTTAAAAAACATGCTGTATTATCTTTAATTAAGTACAAAGGACTTTCCTATCTAAGCAAGTCATCTAGAGACCATTTATTTTACCCTCTGCCCTGGTCACCAGGCTCTTGTCTCCCTTTTCAGCAATGGTGAAGTGGGTTCCTTTTCCTCAGAGAAGAGAAATCCATGGCGTGTTGCTTTTGCCAACAAGGAAAATATTGGAGAGTCTGGTGGCAAAGCTGTTGCCATTGGCATCTTTGACACAAACCACCTCCAAAGAACCAGGATGTTTCTCTCTGCTGGTGATCGCACAAATTCTTCCCAAGTTAGCACCTCTGGTCACCATGCACAGGTTACCGGTGTCAAACTTGGTGAAATTGTTATCTTGCCAGTCTCCAAATCAGTCTGAATGATCTCATTCATCTTGGTGATGGGCCCCGGGCCACTAATGCTGCCAGCATCCTGAATCACCAGATGAGGGATTCCTTTTGTGCCCATAAAGATCCTTCTCGCTTTGCACAGCTTGTACTTGGCCTCATCAAGTGTAATATGATGGACAGCAAAGGTCTATGATCCTCTCTCTCCTTTCTTATCAATGCCGATGGCATCCATAAAACCACAGAGTAGGCTATATCAGTTTAGACTTGGCCATCAATCTTAATAAAGCAATGCACAAATCTTCTTGACTTCTTCTCCTGTCATGACATACTTAGGAAAATGATGAGAGGAAGACATTCTCTCAACTTGTGGGGACCTGTAGGTGGACAAGGAGTGAGCACACTGGTCAGTTTCTCCAGCATCCAGTGCTTTGGAGCTGCTGCCCACCTCAGATGTTTATGGGACCACAAGCTCTGGCTGCACTAGGCACAGGAAGAGCAAGGAGCTTAATTTGAATGCACATAAATACTCACTAATGAATATCAATTACTTATTATCTTATTGTTTTCATGGACCAGGAGTCCAGGCACAATGTAGCTGGGTCCTCAGCTCAGGATTTCATGAAGCTTCCACTAAGATTTGGAGCAGGGCTGAAGTTTCACATAAGGCTCTTCTTCCAACCATACATGAGGCTTGCTTTTTTAAGGTCAGCAGGGGAAGTCAGCTCTGACCTCAGACCTTCTTTAAAGAGTTTATCTGACTAGGTCCGGCCCACCCAAGATAATGTCCCTGTGGATTCCCTCAAAGTCAACTAATTAAGGACCTTAATTACATCTGTGAAAGCCTTTCACCTTGGCCATATATTATAACCTAATCAGAGGAGTCATAGCTCATCATATTCACAGTCCCATCCACTTTCAAGTGGAGGGGATTGTACAGGGTATGCATACTAGGTGGCAAGAATGTTGGGCTGCCTTAGAATTCTGCCCACCTCAGTGAATTGCAGCATCTTCCTTCTGACCCCTGAGGCCTCATTCCCACCACTCTCCTTCCTTCCTGTCCTCACCTCCTTTCCTCCTAGCCCTTCACTCACTCAGCACGATTCCTGTTTCTCCTCCATCTATTTACTCAGCACTCCCCTGCTTCTCTGGTTCCACTGCTCCGCGTTGGTCATTCAGGGGCTTATCCCTCAATCCCTCATGAGCTCCCACCTACCCGGTTCCCATGCCTCCAGTCTCACGCTCTCATTCACCTTTCTGTCTTGCAGCAAGGGCAATCCTTCTTAAGTGCAAACCTAACCACATCGTTTCTCCATGTAGGGCCTGTGACCCAAGAGTATACTCTGGCTTCTTACTTGTGTGTTCTAATACAGCTCCTGCCTTGACTCTAACATCAACCCTCTTCAGCCTCTCCCAGATTTCCCATTCCCCAAACATTTGCTATTTATCATACTCCATTATTCTAAACATTGCAACTCCTCAAACAGGCCAGACAACTTCTCACTTCAGTATTTGTTTCCAGACTGTGACTCTCCCAGCTTGGTATTTCTGTGCCACAATGTCCATCTGGTAGACCATCAAAGACTTGGCAGAGTCTTTGAAAAATTCTTGCTGAGGACATCTCTAGCCTCCACTGGTGATCTTCACCATCCCTCTTATGCCTAGTCCCTCACAGCCTGCACAGACACTACAGTCCTGTAACATTTTACAGCCACGTATAAATCAGTTTTTCCATGCTCTTTATCTATTTCCTAGACCCTTGGAGGAAGAAATAATTTCTTATTTATTGTGGTAGCCACCCCAACTAGCACAATGTTGAGATAAAATAGACATTTCATGCTTTTTAACAAAGGAAGGAAGCAAGGGATGAATGAAAGCTTCAATTCCAAGAACTTCCATTTTCTTAATGAAGGTTGCATTACCCATTATCCAGAGCTAATTAACATAAAGACTACAGTTGTCTTTAACCTTAGCTTTTGTTGCTAGTGTAACTCAGGGGAAATCGGGATGGTAGGGAAACTGACTCCTCTACTGTGCACTGTGTTAGAATTAAATGGC